>JAMQGT020015369.1:0-245443 GCA_024447675.2 Pterophyllum scalare | reverse complement strand
GAGCAGCACTGGCACAGGCTATCGTAAGTATCTGAATGTCTGTTAGCTCTGTGCAGTCGAGCTGTAGATTAGCATGGTATGTCTGTGTGTGTATTTGTTTTTTGGGGGTGTTTTTTTGTTTGTGTTTTTTTTTTTTTTTTTTGTACATGCAATATACTGGTTTACATTTTTTAATAAGGAGGAAGATTTGCTGTGGTGTTGAAAGTCATAAGATACTGACAACTGAATATATGTGACGCTGCATGCAAAAACCAGGCCAAAATCCCAAATTATCATTTTTTTTGTTTCCCAAAATTTAAAAACTTCAAGATTAAAATTCAAAAAGTGGATTTTGTTTATTTATCTTTGTGTATTTTTTATGACATTTTAACTTGAAGATATCAAACTGTGTCCATTCTTTGATTTAATGAGGTTGAAGGATGCAAATAAACTTGTAGCACATTCATAAATAATTAAGCTTCTAATTAAAACTCCTGTAGGTTTACGTCCACGCAGGGTTATCAACACATGCTAAAGATTGAAGCATCGCCAGCGTCACTAAGGGGCAAATTTCGCTGGCTGACTGGCCAGGTTCGCACCCCCAGACTTGCGCTGGCCAAGAATTTGGGGGCAAAATGGTGCTCCATCTGTTTGCAGTGTATGCCTCAGAAGCTTTTTAGTAAGCTACAGTTTTTGGACATGATTTTTGAAGAGATATTGCAGACAGAGAAGTTAACATGTTTTTTTTATTGTGTCATTGCTTGGCTGGTTTTGTGTGCAGCTGGTCTGTGTCTTTAGCCAGCTTTTCCCCATGCTGCATGTCTGTACTTGTATTGCATGTTTGAAGCTATACTGTTACTATGCACTAGCAGTTTTCTCTCAAATTTTTAAATCCATGTGGTCTGTTCACTCTCATCCGGTTTTAAAATAATTAAATAATCATTTAATACATTTTAAGGACATCTGCCAAAAAGGTCTCTGTTTTAGCTTTGCTAATGTGAAAAGTCGTCGTCTTTGAGTTTAAAGTCATTGTGACAGGCAATTGAAATACTCCGCTCTGGGCTCATGGTAACTTTGATGGGCTTTTGTTTTTACTAGACTCAAGAGCCTGAAAAAATGCAACTGGATGTCTTCAATTTTTCTTTTTGCAGACATTCAGTTCTAAAACCAAAAGGTGGAGAGTCCCAGGCATTTAAACCTTAGTGGGGGTTTTCCCCTTTGGAGGTGGTCATTGACCCACTATTGTTCATGTTCATTATCACACAAACCAAAGTGTGAAAAAAGACATGGGTCATTACCATCAGGGGGGTTGGGGGAAATCACTGTGAGACCTTGCTCCACCCCATCAAATGACCTACTGAGGTCACCTGAAGTACGGTGTGAGTGGGGGTTGAGGCGCCTGGGAAGGAATCTCAAGACTGAATTGGAGATGGCTGACAGTTGGTGTCGTAAGCCACCACCTCTGTTCAATGATGGTCGTTCACAGTTAATCAGTACAGTTAACCAAAGAATACTACTTAAAATGCAGCTCTAGGAGCATGGCTTACCTCTCATTTCAACTGTCTTACAGATAAATTGTATGGTAATAATGGAGCCAGTGCCACAGCCAAAGGTACTGGCCCCACCGCTTCAGGTTATGGCACCTTTTACCCTGAGAGTACCACCACATACTCGTCTCCACCCGTCTCCAGCTCCAACACCAGCACCACAAAGGGAGAAAGCTACCAGTCGATGCCACCTCCTGCTGATCAGGAGAGTCCATACAGCTACGGCTATGGAGATGAGAAGAGGAAGATGCTGACCCAAGGTGGAGACTACTCTATGTACAGCACTGCTTATCCCAGCTCTGTCACCGGGGGACAGAATTACAATAATTATGGTAAGTTTAAATGGCAAGTTAAAAATCCACTTCTCTCTTTTTCTGTTTCTTTATATTTTAATATTGATGTAAAAATGATCTGGTGTTCACAGGCTGGGGAAACCAGTCGTCCTGGGGGAATCAGGGGTATGACATGTACCAGGGCTTTGGAGGACACACCCAGGGCTCATACTCTGGATACAGCGGCATGAATTACTGATCATAGCATCAGTGGTGCTTTTTATTTTGCTAACATGACTCCTATCATCCCTCATGTCTTGGCTCCTCCAGGCAAGATTATGCATGTTTCCGAACTCTAAGCTCCTGCCTCCTCATTTCCTCAAGGTGGATTTAAGTTGTTCAAAATTCCTCCATGATGGTGGGCGGTGTGTGTGTGTGTGTGTGTGTGTGTGTGTGTGTGTGTGTGTGTGTGTGTGTGTGTGTGTGTGTGTGTGTGTGTGTGTGTGTGTGTGTGTGTGTGTGTGTGTGTGTGTGTGTGTGTGTGGAGGGGGGGGTGCAAGGAAGCATGTCAGCACAATAAAATCTGCAGTCTCTCTCACCTTGATGATTAATGATCATCCTGAGTCACCTCCCCTAAAAAGATGAAAAAGAAATGCTGTTTTTTTTCTCTGAAACTGGAATTTTTGCTGTTCTTGTTTTGATACTCTTCACCTCAGTTGTCAGTTCTTTTGACATCCAGTAAACCAGTTTTTGAGTTAAATATGTTTCTTCTGTCTGCACCCTTCTTCACCCCAATGTTGACTTGAGTGTTACATTGTGCGTTTGTTTTGTTTTGTTTTTTTAATCTAGTGTACTGGTTCTGTATCAGTATCTAATTTTTATGTAAAGCTGCTTGTTGTTTTGAACTAAAGTTCTTTCTGTTTCATAAAAATGCTCTAATCCTTGTACAAATAAATGACTTATTTTGGAGCTGAGTTTCTGACCATCAATTTCTTAATCACAGACATTGCATATGTTGTTTTGTGTTGACATCTTAAGAGCTTCGGCTTATTCAAGACATGACGGTTGAGGTCAGAGGAGCGTCACCTTTGGCAAAACTGAATGTAAAACTGCTCAAAATCTATCTAGTAAACTTAACCTTCACTTAACAAATACCAAAGGTGTTTTTTTGTTTTGTTTTTTACATCGGTGTTATTGAGTATGTTGTGCAACACCCACAAGCGCTGCAAATGATTTCTTGCATGCACGGCCAGTCTGCTACAAATGCAGGACTAACACAGCAGCCGTGAGCGATATGCACGCCAGTGTGACGATCAAAGCTGACAGGAAGCCTCGTTGACCCAAAATGTATGTGAAGGATTTAAAGCACATTTTGCAAACCAGTCTGAATATTACAAATCACACTGTAAAAGGGCCACTGTGGGTTTAATGCAATCCCTGAGAGGTTTGTTAAAAAGATTAGAGTGGTCAAGGTGGCAGCTACAGAGATGATTTGCTGACTTTTAGTTAAAAACATTGGATGCTACTTTTAAGGATTTTCTAAAGGGAAAACAGGTGTAATACGATCAGTAAAACATCCTTGTGTGTTTTTGTTTTGGTAAATGAATCACGCTCAAAAATGAGGAAACTGAAAGAAGCTTTGTAACCACACTAAAAGGACCACACTTACCTTTTTCTTTGTTAATAGTATCCTATGTCAGTACACCTACAGTTCCAGAAAGTGAATTTCAATAGATTTTCTTGATAAATAGATGCTGACATGTTTCACACTTTGACCAAAGCTTTTAATGGGTTTTCTGTTTTTTAGTACAGTGCTGTGAAAATGCATGCACTGTTTTTTTTTTTTAAATATTATACAAAGATATCCTGAGTAAATACGAAATGCATTTTTCAGATGATTTCATTTAAGGAAATAAAACCTATTGGTCTGGTGCTGCTTTGCTGCTTCGGGACCTGAACAACTTCACAGCCATCAGCTCATGCCCTGAAGCTCAAGCATACTTGGATTACACAGCAAGACAGTGATCCAAAACACATCAGATTTTGGACTAGGAAGACAAATGGTTTGAAAGAGGAGTAAAAGAAGGCATCTGTGTCCACTATGAACGACCATCACTGAACAGAGGTGGTGGCTTGCAGCACCAACTGTCCCCCATCTACTGTACAATGCAGTCCTGAGTTCCTTTCCCAGGCACCTCAACCCCCAATCACACCTTTCTTCTGGCAACCTCAATAGGTCATGTGATAGGGTCTGGGGGTAGTCCCACATTTGTTTCACCTGAAACCACTGATTGTAATGACCCATGCTTTTTTCCCACATCTTGGGTCATGTGATTATGCAGATGAACAATAGTGGGTCAACGACCACCTCCAGGGGTTAAACAAAGCCACACTAGGGTTCAAACTCCTGAGTCTCTGCACCATTTGGTTTTAGAGCTGAAGAAGCTTTTGGCTGAGAGGTGAAACATCTTCAAGAAACTTAAAGAAGTCTAGTCGCCTTTATTTCAAGCTCCGGAGACTATTAGTATCTTACACTTGTTTTTTATAGAGTTATCAAAAAGAAGGATGTACAAGATGGAAAAAAAGCGATGTAGGAAAATTGGTGAGTCTGGACACCAGCTATATTAACCACTATGGATCACATGTGGACCTTATGACCCTCTCATCAGTGTCTGAGCAATGATCATGCCTTTGCAGCGTGTCCCAGGGCTGGTCTTCCTACATCCTCTCCACCAGGAATTCTGATAAAAGGCGAGGAGGACGGCCACTCTGAGGCTGGAGAGTGTCCCATCAGATCCCATCAGCCGTGAGTGTTTTATCTTTGACATCATTATATCTGCTCTTTGACACCTTTGCTCTTGAAAGCTCTTTATTCTTTTCACATCAGCCAGGCAGCATTAGACACTGTTTTGTTATGCGGCGTCTCTGCTGAGGGTCATTTCATCTGTTTGATCATACAGAGGTTTGAACTTTGAAACTTGTCAGCCCCCCCCCCCCACACACACACACAGTTTCTTTGATTAGCTTCTATTGACTCTAGCTGAGACCTGTAGTGGGAGGCAGAGAGAGAGAGAGAGAGAGTGAGAGGAAGTAGCATAGTCACATGGGAGGTTGTGGTTTTGGTTCATTGTTCTCGTGCGTCATGCTTATGCAGGTGCTTACTTTCATTTTTCAGTATGGCGTTTCATCTTGTGACTGCGCTTAGAGTTTAAATCTACTGTTGACTTAAAGGCCGATGTTTTGTTTATCTTTAAAGATGGCACTCACTATTTTGTCCATCTTGATTGCTACCCTCACTCTGGCCTACTGCTATCCAGCTGCCTTTCAGGATTTGGAGGAAAGTCGCAGTAAGTATTACGCCACACTGACTTTAATGAGCTCATGTGTAACCTTGCTTCTCACAATCAGAGGTCCTAATGTTTTGTTCCTCATGTTCCTCTTACAGGTAACAGAACCTCCATTAAGTTTCTGGCTGTGGGTGACTGGGGTGGAGTGCCTTATCCCCCCTACATCACTGCTGTGCAGAAGGCTACGGCTCGAGAAATGAGCAAAATAGCAGACCAGATGGGAGCTGATTTTGTCTCTCGCCCTGGGCGATAATTTCTACTACACAGGTGTAAACACTGTGGATTCCCCTCGGTTTCAGGTGAATTGAATAAATCTGATGTGAAATGACAACACTTTATTTTAAATCTTTGTATTGGAAGCAGTAACCATGTTTTGTCTTCCTATCAGGAAACTTTTGAATCTGTGTACACTGAAAAGTCTCTCCAAATCCCTTGGTATGTGATTGCTGGCAATCATGACCATGCAGGGAACAGTCAAAGCCCAGATCGACTACAGCAGTAGATCCAACAGATGGTAAGTGGCAGCATATAAAGTTCAGACATCTCAAAGTCTTAAGCTGTTAGGCTTAAAAACTCAAACTCTTTATTGCCTTTGTTAGGAAATTCCCCTCCTACTACTACGAGCTGAACTTCCGCATTCCTAACACCAGGAAGACTTTGACCATCATCATGCTTGACACTGTGATGCTTTGTGGTAACTCTGATGACAATTCAGACAAGAAGCCAAGTGGACCCCTGAATGAAATGGATGCCAATCGCCAGTTAACTTGGCTGCAAGAGAGACTGGCTCTGTCCAAGGCAGACTTCCTGTTGGTGGCAGGCCACTACCCTGTGTGGTCTGTGTCTGAGCACGGGCCCACGAAGTGTCTAGTGCAAAGCCTCCGTCCTCTGCTCATTAAATACAAGGCCACTGCTTACCTCTGCGGTCATGACCACAACCTGCAGGTTGGTTCAGGAAGATGATGTTTATCGTTTGATATAAATGTGCTTGGCTACTCTTAGCTAAACTAGTTTTTCCACTTCTTTTTCCTGCAGTACCTAGAAGAGTCTGATGTGGGCTATGTGGTGAGTGGTGCTGGAAATTTCCTGGATCCTGACATCACTCACTGGCACCATGTTCCCAAAGGTTCTCTGAAGTTTTTCACCGGCCAGGCTTCAACACTGGGAGGATTCATCCATGCAGAAGTGACACAGAACAAGATGATTGTAACCTTCTACCAGGCTAAAGGCACTTCTCTCTATCGCACTGTTCTCTCCCAAAGGGATCTTAATTAGACAGACATGCAGGAGCAGTTTTATATATATATATATATATATATATATATATATATATATATATATATATAATTAGTATGAGTGTAGTGCGAAATCAAGTAATGGGTCTTGACCTCCCTCTTTTTTTAAAAATCTTGGCATTAAGTTCAAAGCATTTTGATGTTTTTAAAACAATCAGCTGGTTTTAAATGTGACTTTATGGTACTGTAAAATAAACTGTTTTTTTTTTAAGAAATGTGTCTCGTCAGCTTGTGTCAGCTTGTGACTGCAGTCTTGTGACTGTTGTGTCTTTTCTCTTCACTTGATAAGATGAACTCCCTCTGTCCTGAACTTTTGAAAATGTGGTTGTAGTGCTTGAATGTGTTATTCTGCAAGTGCATCTTGAAATTGATCGTTTTAGTCAGGTTTTTTTTTTTTCTTTTTGCATGTGAGAAATTTGAGAAGGCATCGAATGATTTGTGGGCCTACACTGAGATTTTAACGCCTGTCGTGTCTTTTTATTTACCAAACACATGGTGGAAAATTTACACATGTAAACATTTTATTCTGCATAATAAAGCATTACCAGCTACACGGCAAATGGAAGAGATGCTGCTTGTTTGTGCCTACATACTGTATCTTTTCTATCTTTTTGCACTACAGGATATAGTGAGAGCATTTTGAAAAATTATTGCAATTTGATCACATTATAGTGTTGTTACTGTGGTGCAAAATGAGGTAATTAACAGTTAATATCAATCCAGGAATGTGATATGCACCAAAGAAAGGTACTTTCTAAACATTTTTGCAAATAGAAGCGAGATTGTGGCAAATTTAGAGCTGATTTATTCATCTGCTACGTGTATGCCACATACAGCACTTTATCAGATCAGGAGATTTATTGCTGACGAGGCTGGCTGCCGCTAAAGGACAGGGGCGGTCAAGAATTTCACAGCGCGTGCTCTTTTGTCTGTCACAGAGAACCACGTGGCCTGCCAGCAGAGGATCAGGCTGAATGACAGCAGATTGGCAGCGACTGTGATCTGGATAAACTCAGCCAACCAATGACAGCTAACCTGGGAAGGAAGCAGAGACTGAGAACAGACTGGTTTCTATTTTTTCTCCCTTCTGCTGATATATTAAAATTAATTTCCTAAACTAAAATCTGTTCCACGTAAACAGGCATGAGAATCTTACATTTTTATTATCCTTTGAGAAAATATGTCCATCCATGGGTTACGAACCTCACCAACAGGCAAGGACTGTAATTTTTTGTACATGATGTAATCCCAAAAATATTTTTACCTTAGGTTTGGCCTTGCCTTAACTACACTGAGGCTATTATAGGGTTGCTGAGTGTTATCCTGATCCAATTGGGATGAGTTAAAGTCCACTGGTGTCATGAATCGTCAGAGTGAGAGCTAGACTGACCAAGTGAGTCAATGCTGATAAGAAGTCAGTTGAGGGTAAGCTGTCATCTGAGGATAAAGGACTGGTAAGTATCACTTAACCCTGACTTATGTAAATCCACTGTAGACCAAAAGAAAACCTGGCTGAGGTACATGTGAGGTACATGTCAGGTCAGACACTAAAGATTAGACACTTTCTAAAGTTCCTGTAAGTGAGTCAATGTACTGATCTTTCACATCCAGTGGATGCCTGGAAGCAGCGGCTATCGCAAATATTCATAATTGGCATAAATTAAACAGTACAGTCTGTGGTTCAGCACGTAAAAGACAACCTGAGGCAGCTAAAGAGACAACTAGACCAAACATCCAGCTAGAGCTAAGATTTTTATTAAATGTAATTTCAAGAAAAGACTTTGACCCACCACTTACTGCTGCAAATTTGAGGAGTTAATTTTTTTTAGATAAACACCTGTTGGCACAAAGTTAGTAAGGCTAGTTAGTTAGGTTAGTTGCCACTGAAACCACAGAAGAAGAAGAGAACACAAAATGTGAAATTAATGGCAAAACATCATCAGAGCAAAGAGTTTAAAATGTACGATGCAGTAAATCAGGGAGACAAAAGGAACTTCGTCTGTAATTGTTTTGAAATTATATTAAAAATAAAAATCTATGTGTTTAAGTTAATAAAAAGTTAGCTCAATTAAATACGACAACTAGATCTCAAGGTGACTTGTCTTGAGCAGTGTTTGTGGGTTTTAAAATTGTTCCCAGTTTTCTTAAAGGGGAGACATACTCAATTTCTTATCATTTATTTGGTCTGAATTTTAACAACATTTCTCTGTCTCACCACCCAAAATTCTCATGGAAAAGAATTTTCTTTAAAAAAAAAACTTGTGTCTTCAACTTCCACTATTCTCCACCACCAGCTTATCTTCACCATATCATGCATCCTGTTCAACCTGCACATCTGCAACAGTCAGCTCCACATCTGTGCTTTTGTTTTCCCTTCAAGCAGTGCAAACATCAGTCACAGTGTGTAAAAAAGCAATCGTGGGGATCTAAGCCCTCTGTGCCTCTGTCACTCAAAACCCTTTCACAGAACTCAAGACTGGGTCATTTAAATCCAATCATTTCCTCTCCCCATTAATCTCTGGTTCCTCACATTCTGCTCTTGACTCCATTCTCCCCCTAGAATCTGTTCAACATCTTCAGTCATTCATCTCACACAAGATTCAGAGGTTCATACACCGAGACTGGACTGATGCTGTCCGATTATCTAATTCCACAGCTCAAAAGTAATGAAAGGACACTGTATTAAAGGCTAAGCCGCTCATCTAATCTTCTCTCCGTAATCTCCACCCCTCACTGAATACTGAACTCTGGGTTTCACAGATGGAATGAGCAATGTTACCTCAGTGCAGAGTTCCCTGAAATATATTAAAAAAAAAGACAATGTTAATATGCTGTTTGCCAGTAAAGGAGGAATAATCTCCTTTTCAGGTACAGTCCTGGAGCTTAAAAGGGGAAAAATGACTTGGAACTATATGAATCAAAGTGCTGACAGTGTGCAAATATGTGTGTGTGTGTGTGTGTTGTCACAGCCTCCATGTGCTTTTAATATCCCCGGATTTTGGCGGCTAATATGCTGCTTAAAATGGGCCCTGAAATCTGTCATTTGGTGTTGTATAACCATGTTTTTGTAATGCCAGCAAGCAAAAAAAACAAAAACCTCCTCTACAGCTGCTCATTACGTTTACACTGACGTTTTTTTTTATAATTTAAATAACAATCACTCGTAAATTCTTTGGAAAAAAAAGGCCCGTTGTTTTATTTTTTGAGGTTTCTCTTGTTAACCTGAACATTGAAGCGGCGATTATCATTCTGGTTTTGAAAGTTACATTTTTTGAAGTAATCCTTACGTCTTTAAAAAGCAGCACGCAGTCACCTTAAAGCAGTCACCTTGAGTTAATTGAATCAACTTCACCCTATTAAATAGTGAGTCCAGCCTATCCTCCAAAGGGTCAGAATATATTTAGTATAGGAATAAGTCTGTGCTAGCCAAGTACCAATATTCACCACTATTTGACACATGAATTCAGCACAAACTCCTTCAAGGTTCACTGCTCTCTTTATTATTTCTCTTCAGGTATTTAAAATTTGAAAATATACTGTAATATAATAAAATATATTGTAATATAATTAACATTAATTAATAAAATATTTGAGACATGAAATTTATTGAATCTGTCATATTTTTAATAACCCTTTTGCTCCTGTTCATGAACAAACACAATTATAATTGTGATTAAATCATTATAATGAAGTTTTTCATGTCTTAGCTACAGTCCAAATAAATGTGACAGTTCAGGATCATGTGACAGCTGGCAGGAGAAACTGATATAATCATGATGCTAACTTGGCACAAATCCACAACATGTGAAGGCCATCAAACAAAGTATCACAGGCTCTGCAGGAGCTCAGGACCAGAGAAAACGTGCAGTCCGTCTATTCCTGAATGGTCGAATATGCACATCAGCTACTCCAAGAGAAGGAAATCCATGCATGTGTGCATGCAAACTGGCCTTGTACATTATACTGCTTGTGTATTTCCAGGTAGATAGGGAATTTTATTTTATGTTTGTATGCACATTTCTTCCATTTTTGCAGGTTGTATGTTAGTTTTGTGACACTGGGAGATTTTGGTAAAGGTGTTTCAGACATGAAAACAAGGAGCTCAAGAAGCGCAACCTAAGAAGGTTGAGATGCATTGTCTTGGATCCTTTGTGTTCTTCAGGCATCAGTCTCCTTCGGGACTGGGCGAATGTGAGAAGGGCTGCCCAAACTGATGGAGCCCGGGAAAAATGATGGTATGTACTGGGAGACGGTCATCAAAGGGCTGGTTAGCGGGCTGTCATTCTCGGGCGTCATAGGAATGATGATGTCATCCTGGTCCCACACGTGGAAGGCATTTGGGTGGGAGTGAGTGAGGGCGGGTGGCATGTGGTGAGGGCTGACTCCTTCCACCTCTCCGTCTTTTTTCAGCTCCTCTTCAATCGGTCCCAGCAAACAGTCTGCGGATGGATAAAGAAGGAGGGATGAGAACAAAATGATTGATCTTTACTGTCCTACAATTTACACCCAAAATTCAGTCTGCAAAAGCTCCACAACTGTAAAAGGCAACCTGAGCTACCTCAGGCTCTTTAATAAATGCTGAAATATGGCAAGTTTCTCGTTGCCCAACACCAGATCAGAATGTGATACAAAAAAAAAATCTATTTCTGCCTAATTAAAACTGTAAATTAGTAAATAGCATGCTCATAAAAATGACTTAGAAGACAATGATGTCACCAAACCTCAACTGCAACTCCACCAAATTTGACATATTAGTAATGATGCCTCTGTTTGAGTTATAATAGTGTGCAGCCTCCTCACTGTGTGTTCAGCACACTTCTAAAAATAGCAGTGTGTTAATAAAGGATACAGCCTGGTCCAAATACAGGGATTTTCAAGGTGAGGGTTAAGGGTTTGCTCTGTTTTTGAACTACTAATGCAAACTCCTCTTCTTTTTCCTGTTGCTTAATCTCTGATGTTAGGCTGATCTTTTTCAAAAGACAGTCTCGAGCTGTAAAAATGTCTCCCACATTTGAAAATTTCAGATTAAATCACAAACAACACAGGACATTATTTTAGAAAAGATAAAGAAAACATTAAAACCTTGTGTACACAAAAGTTCAGATCGTGTGAGTGAGCTGCGACATCTGAGAGACTATATTACCTGTTATATCCAGCATGAGATCTTTGATGAGGTGACCCACGATAGCATAAGCCACAGCAACCACGACCAGGGCGGCCACGAGAAGGTAGAGGATAGATTTGGGCAGCTGGATAAGATCTCTGGGAGGAGGCTTGTACTCCTTATAGAGAGGTTCGTCATTGTAAACCAAATATTGAAATGACGGTCGTCCTTCTTCTGTGTAGTTAAAGCTGTCCATATTCCCGGATTAGCAGGCTCCACTTCCTCCACTGAGAAGCAGTTATTCCATTATATTTTATAATTTACCTTCTTGCTGAGACGTCACTCCCTGCAGTTTACAGAGGCAGTGTCAAAATCGACATCTGTTATCATTTCAAATCGAGTCAGAGAGTGAATTCACCCACCTGTCAAGACCATGTCTTTGCTGATTCCAGATCTTTCCAACTCCAGCTCATATTTCTATCCAACTCATTCTCAAATTTGCATCATGATGCATGCTGTTATCATCAGTTCATCCTCCAATAAAGAAACATCATGAGATCAGACACCCTCTATGCTTCCTGTAATGTGCTGTGAGCTCTGTGCTGAAATAATCCAGACTATAGGCAGCAGCAGAAGAAACGTGAGCGAGAGAGAGAGAGAGAGAGAGAGAGAGAGAGAGAGAGAGAGAGAGCGATGGAGGGAGGGATTACACTTCAAATCACAGCAGCGATCAATCCGCTCCTCATCCCATCTCAATCCCAGCCCACAAAGAGAGGGAGGGAGAGAGCACTTAAGCCACAACTATCTTGTAAGTGCTTACTCAGCTATTACTCAGCTTTTGTTCCAAGAGCCATCAGACTCTTTAATGCTGCACTTGGGGGACAACAACATACAATAATCATCACATATGCTGATATTTCGCACTCTATAAATTTGCAGACACTTTATCACTTTACTACTGTATATTACTGTACTGCATTGTTTGCGCATCTGCCTCTGCACATTTGTAAATGTATATTGCATTACTGGACTCATTCATATCTCTGTATTCTTTATTTTGTTTTCCTTGTTTTCAGAGCACTAAGCCCTTGTACAGCTTACTATAGTTTATATATTAGTATAGTTTGTATAGTTAGCATTGCTTATTAGTGTGTATTGTTAGTATAGTTTGTATAATTTATACCTCCATTGTTTGGATTCTATTTATTGTGCATATTAAGCTGCAGGATGCCCTCATTTCCTTCAGGATCAATAAAGTATCTATCTATCTATCTATCTATCTATCTATCTATCTATCTATCTATCTATC
This sequence comes from Pterophyllum scalare, assembly GCA_024447675.2. Taxonomy (NCBI): domain Eukaryota; kingdom Metazoa; phylum Chordata; class Actinopteri; order Cichliformes; family Cichlidae; genus Pterophyllum; species Pterophyllum scalare. The sequence continues at coordinate 232,590 of JAMQGT020015369.1, read as the reverse complement.
TATCTATCTATCTATAATGCTCACTCACAATTAAACCCACCCCCACAAATGCACACATGTAAAAGAGCATCTGAGTCAAAAGCTTAGACACACTAGCTAAGGTGATTCAATATTAGTTTGGCATTTTTTTCAGAATATATTAAAACTGCTAAATATTAAAAATGAAATTATGTAGTGTGAAAAAAAATACAGCAAAAAGATTTTAGATTCCTTAAAATGCCTATTGTTTGTCTGATGACAGCTTGGCACACAACTGGCAATATCTAAACCAGCTTAATGAGGTCATCACCTGGAAAGGTTTAAAATAAGCTGGACCTTCTTAAATGTTACCTAATGAAACTCCTCGCCATCCTTTGAGACCATGAGCTGTGTGTATATATATATATATATATATATATATATATATATATATATATATATATATATATATATATATATATATATATTTCTTTTATATTATTGTTACTTTCTATTTATATTTATTCTTCTTTAAGGGCAACACTGGGACCTAAGGACAGAAATTTTGTTCCACTGCATGTAAATGTGATGCGAATGACAATAAAGAATCCTTGAATCCTTGAATTGGAAGAACCGCTGGGCTGAATAAAGGAAGACTGTTGCTTCATGACTTTAAGATGTGTAGGCCAATCAGAACTAAAGTAAAATAAAAACAAACAAACAAACTGAATGTTCCTTCAAGTGCAGCTGCAAAAACCTTGCTAACGCTTCCCAGAGTTAAAGTACTAAACATGAGTTTTTTTGTTTGAAAATATTGAGTGTCAAATGTATTAGTTTTAATATTTTTTAAATAATCGTTATATGGTTAAGTATTTGTAAGAAGTTCAGAAAAGGTTTTTGAAGTCAGTTAACTCTCAGTTATACAGACATCCAAATTCCAATAAATATGTGCATCTATGCTGCTGTTTATTGTGTTGGAAAATGCTAAAACTAAAATAACTAAATAAATTAAGCCATTTCCACTATATTTTTTGTTGCACAGTAAAGTTTCAGATTTTTCTTTTTTTACTGCCAATTAACTAAAATATTAACTAATATAAAGTAGTTTCATTTAGTTTAATTGTAATAACCTTGCTATTACAAATATACAATTGAAAATATACTACTTTTGGTGCATCTCTCTGTCTATATAGGTGTCTCTTCATATGTTAATTTATAGTTTTGATGTGCTACACTGTAGCCAACACCCTGATACTTTAGGCTATATTTTTTATATTAATATATTATATCCTGCTTATTTTATCTAATATTTATATTTAATTTTTAAGTACTGTTAAATGTCAACCTACTGGTGCTGATGCATCCTGAGATTATTTACTGTCCTAAGATAATAAAATCATAATAGTGAGTGTGGAAGTTTTGTGTGTGCAGTGCTGTTACTTTACAATGTCCACTTTTGCCAGTGAAGAGATATAATCATCCTATATGTGTAGATTTAATCCCCTGAGACAATGTGTCTTAGAATATAACATAAACATGATTGATAAACTCATATGAGAAGATCAGAGTGTTCTCTTTCAGGTCATTTCTGTCTCTACAGATCCCAGAGAAAAGACTAAACAAATGATAAAATGGAGACTCCGAGGTCATTAGACACCCAGCTGTTATTTTGCACCATTACTGTTTTGTATATGAGGTAACCAACACTGATAAGCTGACTATATTGGAACTGTAAGCTGAATGAGAGGGGACCAGTACTCCATGTCAGCTCACACGGGTATGGCATGCAGTCTGGTCCAGATATCTGTCAACTGTTTGAAAATGGCATAATTAAATTTAATAATTGGACTCACACACACACACACACACACACACACACACACAGCAGTAATTAAGATTAAAAAAAGACACTTTTTAAAATAATTTTCTTCACCAGGTAGGTGAGAACATGACCCCATTTAACTATTAACTGCATATACACATAATATATAAAGTCTGTGCTTTTAACAAAATAAAGTTAAAAAGAAATATAGATCAGTAGGTTTTAGCAGGAAAAAAAAACAGCTTTAGTTCTAAAGCTAGCAGTTAGCACTTCGCTAGTGCAGCGTTAGCTACATTTTTGTACCAGTGTCCTGCTGCTAATGGTGAGCTTGTAAAACTTTTCTGGTACACATATTATAGCCTTCATGTACCAGTTACTGTATATGATCAACTGAACTAAGTAATATGCAAAGTATAGAGTTACATTATTCCGTTTTAGAAATAATTATAAGCAAAGAAGTTCGTAGCTAGGCTAGACTAGGTTAACTAGCATGTAACTTTAGCTAATTACAGTATTTTACACTGTTTGTAATGGTCGGGCGTTTTTCTTTTTCTATTCAGCTCAGATTTAGCTATGCAGAGTCAAAAGACCAAAATGGATTTTTTCTTTGAGGACCTACCATCAACCTCTCAGTCCACTCCCAAGAAAGGGCCTGAAGACTCACAGAGGGTAATGTGGATTATCTTAATATAAGATAGAGATGGGTGGTAAATAAGAGAAAAGTAAATAAATGACTGGTTAAACAATAATAGCAGATGATTATGCACTACATGGTTCATTTGAGCATCTAATCAACTGCAGGCACATGCATGAAATACACGTTTTAGAGAAGCTTGTGAATCTAGGCGCATCTATGATTAAAAACACTATGGACAAACTTTTAGTTCTTGTATAAAATCAAGCACCTAGCCATAAGCTCTGCCTTTGCAAGCATTTCTGAAATAATGGGTTATTGCCACTATTGAAACAAGTCAGTTTGTGAAATGTCTTCCCTCCTAGATGTTCCACAATCAGCTTTAAGTGGTATTATTGCCAAGTGGAAGTATTTATGAACCACATCAATTCAGCCATAGACCAAGTAAAGTTGCAGAGCAGGGTCACCCAGTGCTGAGGCGCATAATTTGTAAAAGTTGCCAACCCTCTGCTGACTCGGTAACTGTGGATTTTAAAACCCTTTCTGGCATTAAGATCAGCACAAAATGTTTTTGCTGGGAGCTTAATGGCACGGGTTTCTATTGCGGAGCAGGTCCTATAAGTGTAATGTGTAGGTGGCCCAGTACTGTTGTACATGTGATGTATTTCAGGAGGGGCCAGTGTCACCACATCTCAACCCAGTTAAACACCTGAGATCAACATCAGCAATCTTTTGTTGTGTAATGCGGGGAAATCTCCTGAAATGTGGGGCGATATTGTGAAAAGTTGGGGTCCATCCCTCAAGTGGAGCTCTAGAGACTTGTAGAATCAGTACCAAGGTGCAGTGATGGTAGGACCTTAGCTTTTGCTTTATCAGGTGTATGTGTGATTGATGATCACACAGGTTAACCTGTACCTTCAGGTAATCTTGAAATTCAGAGCATCTATAACATTAGTCCTTAATAACTGATTCTTTTGGCATTGATTAAACTAGAAGAATGCCTTGTTTCTTCCATTATATCTGATGACACAGAGAGAAGACACGGACCACGATTCATTAAGAGGGAAATCTTCAAGTGTCAGCACGACTGACATTCAGGAGCAACATAGCAGGTAGGCCAGTCACCCCTACTTACCCAGCTGTGTGAAATTGTGAACATTATTTTAAGACTAATGATACTTTTCCTCAAATAATAAGTGCTTATGTGCTTAAATTTTATTTTACTATAAATTAAATACAGCTGTGAATAAACAAACCCATGAACTGCTTAGTCTGGCAAAAAAAAAAAAAAAGTTTCCAACTTACAGTAATTATGAAGTTATTGGTTAAACTAACTTATAATAAGAAAGGTATTGTAGCCGTTGTAGCTGTGGAGGTGAAACAGAGTACGTGAAAGGGAGTGTAGTCCGTAAATAATCTGTGACAGGTGATTTCAGGTGTGCACCAAAAGAACCAAGCTGTTACCAGAGAGTTAGGTGAAGGAAGTGAGGAAAAGTGTAAATAAAATAGGAATATTCACTACAATAAGACATCAAGTTGTAATCAAATTCATTATGCTTTTTTTTTTTGTCTACATTTGTAATATCTATTGTAGCTCAGGCATAGATGACACCAGCAGAAGAGCACAGGAACTGGTGGAAAAGATTAACCACAGCCGCACCAGCGACCAGAATACGATAGACAGCTTTCAGGAGACGTTAATAGAGAAGGTACAAATTTAATTTCACGGGTCTGGTAGGAGTCAGTACCAGATGCTCTGCTTTCATGTCTAAAAAGGTTCTGATGAAATGGATGATCTGATCATTTCCATCAATTAGGTGACAGAGATGTGCCAGCAGATGAAAAGGAGCACATGTATATGGTCTATGAAGAGAACAGTGACAATATGCAGGTGAAGCTGCAGGAGCTGTCAGAGGTGCTGGAGAGCTGCACAAAGCTCAGCCATGAGCTCCTGGACGCCAGTAGAGCTCTGCGTCTCTCCGTGAAGGTCTAGCAATTAGCCAGGAAATAGAACCATGACAGAGTGATTTTTATCTGATGTTATCATATTCTGAACTCATTAATAAGTTATTCAGAATTAGAATTCAGTGTCACATTGGTTGATTTTGTCTAAATCCTGGAGTGGTTTGGCTCCCTCTTTCTTATTTTGATTGCTTGTACGACAGCAGTTAGAGTTAACATTTATGAGTTCAGTCCAAGAATAGAAAAGTTGAACACAAGTTTTCTTTGTGTTTTAACATCTGTTGATTCAGTAAATAAAATTACAACAAATGGGCAAAATATTGTCATTTAGTATTTATGTATTGTTATAGCCTGTTGTCTTTACAGTGCTTTGTATTTCACCAAACCTTAGATGCAGCAGCAGCAGTATGGGATTCTTCAGACTGAAATCAGCCAACATGAAAACATTTGAGAATTCACTACACATTATTTAGGGATCTTCAACTTCAAATATACTCACATTTTCTTATTCATGTAAAGCCATTTATTTTCATATATTATCACAAAATATGCCAACTCATAACACCAGCTTATCTATACAGTAGACCATGCCTTATGGCAAGTAGAGTACATCTGAGGTATGTTTACTATATAAATGGACCCAAAGTTTTGTTAGGTTCACCTTTAATATTCACTAAAAAGAGGCAGTAATAGATGGTGTCCCTCAGTATGTTTTAACCATATCTGCGATGAAGTATTTGTGATGTGTCCTACCAGGGTAATAAGAGGTAAATCAGTTGGCAAAATTCATCATGCGAAGTCAGTTTCAAGAAGATGATGGAGATTTAGTTTTTCACACTGAAAGACTGAAGTCCAGTGATCGCTCTGCCCAGGATCAAGGCATGAATGTCATGCGTTCCTATAAAGAAAATTTAAAAAAGGAAAAAAAGCCATGAATTGTTTTCACCTGACTATTATAGATTATTTTTGTATCGCATATAGAATATAATTAAATTTAACACGTAAACCAGTCACACTCAGTTAATAATTTGCACATTGCTGGCACCTGGTGGTGGGCATATGTAACTGCTGCTGAGGTTTTAAAGCCTTTATAATTACTTTTACATTTTGCTTACCCTCGTATGTGTTGACAGCCTCCAGGTTCATGACGTGACGGATGATGTGGTACTCATCTGAGATGCCATTTCCTCCAAGCATGTCCCTGGCATGTCTGGCAATATCCAGTGCCTTGCTGCAGCTATTCCTCTTCAGCATGGAGATCATCTCTGGCGCTGCTCTGATCAGGATGAGGGAGAAAAACAAAGGAACACTTTTTTTCTTATTCTATAGAACAGAAAACTAACAGACAGGCAGGGACACACATGTGAAAGATGGCCCTCACTTCTTCTCATCAATGAGTCTTCCAAAGACGCAGGCACTGACTGCAGCCCGATGGTGATCTCTGTTAGCATGTCAGCCATCTTCTTTTGCATCAGCTGGGTCCCTGGCCAGTGGCACACCAAACTGGATTCTGTTTGGAGGCAGACAAAACATGAACCACGCAGGGGGAAAATTATAATGTGGATCCCTTCTGTCTGCATTTTTACGTCTGCAAGGTCTTTGGACAATGTTGTGAACACATAGTTCTAGCCAGAATATCATGTACCTGTCCAGAGTGTACTGTCGAGCAGCATGGAAGCAGAATTCAGCTGCTCCCATGAGTCCCCCCAGGCAATGCCATACCGGGCATTGTTCAGACAGCCAAACGGACCCTTGACACAAAGATCAACAACAATAAAAATTTAAGCTACTTTTGAGAAAAAAAATTTTTTTTGGCAAACTCTGATTTAGTAAAGTATTAACTTACACTAAGACCAGAGATGTTGGGTGGCAGGTTCTCCTTAGGAACTTCTACTTCATCCATCAGGATCATGCCAGTGGCGGACGCCCTCAGGGAGAATTTGCCCTCAATCTTGGGGGTGGAAAAGCCCTTCATGCCACGCTCCAAGATGAATCCCTGCATTCTGCCATCCCTCACATTTTGCTCAGACTATTGCAATGTCTGCTATAGGAGAGTTTGTGATCCTAGGAAAATAAATGAAAAATTCAATGTACTGGATCATTATGTATTAATTTTGCTACAAAGAGAAGAGCAGACATTGTCAGCTTGTCTAAATTACTGCATATAATTATTCATTAAATGACACATCTACATAATTTAATTTCAATGTATCTTTTTCTAGGATTGAGTAAAGCATAAGTAAAGTTAAATTATTAAAATAACAGCTCTGGTCATTATTCAGGTCCCATTTAAGCTGCAAACCAACGCATCTTGTTTTGAATGTCTATGTACGCACCAGGTCTTAGCTCCACTGATGGTGAAGGTTCCACTCGATGGGTTGTACTTAGCCTTAGTCTCCATACTGCTGGGATCACTGCCATGATTTGGTTCTGTCAAACCAAAGCAACCCACGATTTCTCCCCGAGCTGCACAACAAATGAACAGATACAAAAGGAACAAGATTAATTTAAGCCCTTTGTCATTTGAAATGTCAAGTACAAATGGAGAAAATGTCACACTTACCAAGTCGGGGCAAGTACTTCTCCTTCTGGGCCTCTGTGCCGTAGGCATTAATCGGGTGCATGACCAGTGAAGACTGAACGCTCATCACAGACCGATATCCACTGTCCACTCTCTCGATCTCCCTGGCAATCAAACCATATCCCACATAACTCGTACCTGCACATCCATATCCTGCAGCATAAAGAAAGAAAGAAACTTTAAAAACCTACAAAGTGTGGAAATATGACAAAAAGCAGGCATGATGTTAACACCACTGAAACCATTCCACTATAGCACATGACTCAAATGTGAAAAAACGATCATGTTGTTTTGTTTTTGCTTGTTTGTGTGTGTTTTTTTTCCTTTAATAGTTGGTCCTAGGACTCCCAACTCTCCCATCTCTGAGACAATCTCCCGGTGAAAATCTGTAGCATGGTGCATGTTGGAAAAACAGAAAATGACAAATGTTTAGGAGAGACTAGTTTTTACACACGTTAATGGGTGATTAAAAGCTTGAAACTCAATTCTTCTGTGATACGGTATTTTTTATCCATTTTATCCACAATGTGTACAGTCTGACTCACACATAATAACCCCGCTTAACTCACTTTCATGTCTGTTGGCCATAAGGATACGCGGCATGAGTTTTTCCTGGCAGTAATCCCGAAACGTGTCTCGGATCATTATCTCTTCCTCTGTCAGCTGACCCTCCAGGTCCAGAGCATCCTGCCAGTTGAATACCACCTTGGCTGAGCATCAGAATATGAACACACACACACACACAATGATTACATCACCATAAGAGAACGTGGAAGAAATCTGAGAAGATTAGATTCAGCTCATTAAGATTCATTTTAAAATCTCTTACCATCCTTTGCTGGGTTTTTCGCTTCTTCAGCATCTAAAGGATGCAAAGTTAAAATGTTGCTGATTAAACATCATCTGTGATATATATATATATATATATATATATATATATATATATATATATATATATATACTGAGCACAACTAAAGACGGTATTTCCTACCTCTGAGACTGTAATGCCAAACTTTAGCTTACCTCCTCTTCTTATGAATCTAAAATATTAAATGTACCTTTTTGTGCTGCAGCCACTGTGCCCTGAGCTCTGGATGCGGTGACAGCAACACACTTTCGGCTGCTGGTGAGCAGACGTGTGAAGGCACTTCTGAGAGACATTTTGCTAAAGGAACCAAAATAAATAAATATTAAATGTAAGCGCACCTCACAGTTTTTGACACATTATTATGCAATAATACCCGAGTACAAGGGTAGTAAAGTTGATTTTTATTTTTGGGGCATTATGATGTTATTACATTTAGAAGTAATCGTTGTATTATTGTATGTTTGGGCATTTATTTGGCACCGAGTTAAAAAAAAATTATTATGTTTCATCACACAAGGAACTATAGCCTGTGTGAAATGCTTCGCACATTTCCTCTTAAAGCACTGCATGCCACATAGATCAAGATTAACTTGTCCAAACAAAGCATTCCGCGGTCACCTACCCTTTCCCCCTCTCTCAGGTGGGTTATCCGATGATAGAATGCCGTTCAGATGGTGTATGGAGCTGAGCTGTAAAAAGTTGTTTAAGTCACAGCGGCACCGGTGAAACGTCACACGATTACGTAAAGTCTAATATGGGACGACTTTTCCGCCATGACAGATGAGGCAAAACACACCGAGCCGAAGCATGGCAGTAAAAGAGGCGCAACTCGTGAACATTACGCAACCGACTCTGAGCAGCCTTTAGCGCTTGTGACATGATTTTAGAAGATAAACGGCAAGTTTGCACGCTGGAGGTGTTTGAGCCTGCTCTTCACCACCTTTACAGATGTGCACGACGTTACTGCACGTCTGCAGACTTAATTTTGGCACGCATTTGCACACTCAAAATGGCGTTTGTGGATGGATGTGTGAGCTTGGGGTGTGGAGGGCGTTGGGCCAGCCTTCAAACTCAAACTGGCCGCTAAAATAAAGAGCCATGTGCGGAATGTTGGGCTTGTACTGAAGTTTTACAAGTGACAACATGCTGTGCATCTGTGAGACATATGAAAGTCAAGCAAAGATCCTACAATTTCACTTTTAAGTTAGAAGAAGTTTTAAAGAAGGAAAGCAAAGAAATGGCCTCACTTGATTTTAAATAGAAGACAGGTTACATGTTTTGTGTGTGTGTGTGTGTGTGTGTGTGTGTGTGTGTGATTCAAGCAGCTACTGTTGATATTTTTCCTGTTTGGGAAAAAAAAAAGCAGATTAATATCAATTCTCAACCTTAAATTTGTAAATTTTACCAAGAAAGAAATACCAGGGAGCTTTTGTTTGACAGACTGGACACTAAAGCACAGTAAAGAACATCCTCATGGTTTTAAGAAACCTGATAATGTGTCAAACGTTTTAATTATTCATTGCTTTCCTGGCAAACCTTCACATGACACTTTCGTAGCCAGTGTGACGATAAATTAGTCTCTCCACACTGTTCGTCTTTAAGTCATAATACACTCCTGATCAAAATCTTAAGACCAGTTAAAAAATTGCAAGAATTTGCATTTTTCACTATTGGATCTTAAGAAGGTTCTAAGTAGAGCTTCACAATGCTAAAAGAAGAAATCGGTGCAAGAGACAAAAACTTTTGAGCAGGGAATCTTTTGAAAACATGATTTTTTTCAGCTGATCAAAAGTTTAAGATCACAGCCTTTAAAAGCCAAAAGCTGCGCAAAAATCTGGATTCCATGTCATTTTCTGTCAAGTCTCCACACTGTCAAGACCTCCTGATGGCAAAAGCTATGATTTGAGCTATGGTCTTAAACTTTTGATCAGCTGAAAAAATCATGTTTGAGTGTAAATGTAGTTTTCCCTGCTCAAAAGTTTTTGTCTCTTGCGAAAATTTCTTCTTTTAGCATTGTGAAGCTCTACTTAGAACCTTCTTAAGATCCAATAGTGCAAAATGCAAATTCTTGCAATTTTTTAACTGGTCTTAAGATTTTGATCAGGAGTGTATCATTTTTCCAGAAATGTCAAAATTTGTTTGGGTGAAGGTGATAATGCCTACACCTCCTGTGTGGAGCAGCACAAAGAAACAGCCCATAATGCCCTCATATATATACCTTTATAATGAACATGTGTTTCAAGATGGTGGTAACATAATCCTTCCTGGTATCCATGGATATCCTACTCTAATTTTGTTTCTATGATCTTCAGTCTCTCATGTCATAGGAGATAATTAGTATTTTACTAATTATATTAGTGAAAGACAATTTATCAGAGTCAATAAGACTGTGTTGTGGAAGCAGAATCATTTACCTCTATAATATTAGCAATGCTATAAAATATAAGTTAAAGTGAATGTCCTCTTCGTGGAGGTACATAGATTTGCACATTGGCAATTTATAGACATTGTAATGGTAAAAGAATAATTGTTAACACAGATTGGAGGTATTGTATTGATTGGTTATTATTTTATGATGCTGGCAGCCTCCCAGCTGGTATTTGTGAAAGCCTTTACACTATTGCAGGTTTGACTATGCTATTTTGAGTTCCTCTCCAACATGGTCAGCCCAAAAGAGTCCCCAGACACCTTTTAAAATTTCTGTGGGGCACCGAATTTTATTAATTTGTGCTTTATACATGCTTTGTGTGGGCAAAACAAGAGTGGCACCTATAGCTGAGTAGAAGCTTGTATAGGTATAACATATTCAAGTGAAGTGCTAGTAACTAAATCGTACTTGAGAAAACATTAGGCTTTTTTCGTAATTTTGTGCTCTTTATGCTTCTTCGTTGGGTTTTAGTTGTTTTTCCTTTGGACACCAGCAAATAATGTTTTGACGAAAGAAGTAAAACAAATTAATAGCGCTGACTTATTAAGCTTTAATTATGAAACAAACGTGCCACTTAAAAGTCTTTCTAAATGCATTATATCATTTAAATACTCATTAGTCTTTACATTGTACACATTCCACTGCACAGGCTTTGTCCCCCCTCAGGGTCATTCTCAGTGGTTGCAGCAGCTGTCTGTCAACGAGCCCCGATCTCTCATTGGCTGCTTCAGCTTTCCATTTGACTGGAATTCGCTCTGCTCCAATTTAGCTTGGGATGGTCTACGTTTTCAGTCTGCTGTGTGGTGTTGCAGTCGGTCACCGTTATTGATGTTTTTTGCCTCGACATTTCCATGGAAACTGTCCGGGGTTAGGTCTGATCAGCAGTGAGCAGTATTGATGGAGATGGAGGAGAAAAACCCAGACCCCAAATACGGTAAGAACAGCTTTGTTTTACGGCTTTCTTCTCGATCTTTTTTTTTCTTTTCCTTTAAACTGGGGAAGAAATGGAAACAACGACTGCAACGGATGGATGGGTGTGGACCTCATGGGTGTCCTGCAGATCTGAAGCCATCCTCATCTTCAACAGCTATTTTTCCGATGGATTTTTATGTTTAAACTCGGAGGGGGGGCGGGCGGGGTGGGGGGACGTCATTAAATTTGCATTTCATTTTTAATTTAGCAACATACAGCGATTGAAGGATGCTTATTATAAATGGGTCGTTGTTTTTCCATTAAATTACAGCCTGTATAACAAACTAAATATAGCTGGAAATTACTCAACCTAGTTAATTATTGCTCCTTTGGTTTAATTAGGGGTAATAAAGAAAATTAGGTTTTAGGTTGCCTGTTAGACTTTATATGGTGAGGTGATTCTGTACTGCAGGAACACTGAAACAGACCACAGTGGAGAAGAAGAGCGCATATGCCGTCTCCTGGGCTCCATAACCATTTGCTTTTTTGTAGATTGACATATGGCTGCTTCATTCACAGATGCACACAGCCTTTTGCAAACGTGGAAACACACATTTCACAGATGTTAACGGCCTTTGCCCATGTATTACCTTCGCGTACACTTAGTGTGGAAAAATCATCTTCTATATCAGCCAAATGAATGACTCATTCCTGATTATCATGTGCCACACATGCATTTTTTCCAATACCACCAAGTTAGCAGCCCACAGCAGCCTGACGTGGTCTGGGCAGGGTTGTTATTCATATGGACTGTTGAGTCATGAAGTTTTCATAACCACTGTTATTCTTTCTTTAATACTCCGTGTCTACATTATTACATGACTTATTATTACCTTCTTAGAACCCAAACCACAATCCTCATGCATTGGGAATACAGCCCTAATACTGCCTTACTATTGAGTTATTTTTTCTTTCACAATCTTACTCAGACAATTCACGGAACTCCCACTGTGGAGCATTTCCTTGTGGTTTTCCTGTTGCTATACAATTATCTGTTTTCAGAGGTCAAAGATCATAAACCCTTTAAACTTAAGATAAAGGGTTGGATGACACACTTGATAAAATTCCAGCTCACCAGTCTCCTTAAACAGAACTTTTATTAGCAATTTGAGTTTGACCTTTGAGCAGTCCCTGGTTTCTTACTACAATTGTATACTTACATTTCTCCCATGTCTATGTCGGTGTGCATGCATGGAGGCAGGCCACAGCCTGCTCTGCCTGGACTATGTTCAGCCTTGTCTGCTCTACCCACTCAGCAGACTTAGTCAAGTGATTTCCAGTCAATATCAAGCTGGAAAACACACACACTGCTCTGTACACACACAGAGATGCCACTGCTGATGTTTCATATCCCTTTTGATGATCACTGATTTAGTTGGTTTTGGAAAATCTGCTTTTTCTCGAAAGTATTGACTGTGAGGAGTAATGAGAGACAATGATCAGAGCCAGTGGATGCCAGATTTATGTAGCTCTTTAAAAAAAATACTTTAATATGTTTCCTTGTTCCACTGACGTTATTAGTGGCTTTGGAAGGAGTTACAGTTGCTTGGAAAAGTAAAAGAACATTTTTACACACAGTAGCTTCTGTCTTATATTGTAGTCATTGTTAAGGGATTAATTATCTTTGTCTGTATGCCTGGAATATAAAGACAAAAATGTCAGTAATAAGAGCTCACGAGACAAGATATATTCATAAAGCCTCCTTGCATGTGCAGGCTGTGTGCCTACACAAACATGCACAACCACAGTAGCCACTGGCCCATTAAGGTAGGAAGGGAAGGGTTCATCTGATAACCCCTCTGGGCCCATTAGTGCATCATCAGTCATGACATCATCACTCCGTTAAACACACACACATGCACGCGCGCGCACACACACACACACACACAAATCACCCAGTACTATACAACTAAAGGTTGGATCATTGGCAGATGTTTTTAACTCCTTATGGACGTGAGCCTGAGGTCTGAAAGTCCTTATACGTTTCACAATCTGGGCCCTGTGTAATGAACTGCCTGAGGACATCAGGTTACTGCAGTGAGAATTTTTATCTTTGCTTTTTTTTAAAAAATCTTTTAAAAGATACATTTATAGTAGCAAATTGAGGAAACTTCTATGGTATTAATTTTGCCAATTACATAAACAAACAAGACAACATGCAAGATATTTGGCAGCCTGAACGCAACAACAAGCAGAAAGAAAAATCTGCTCCCATGCTTTTCAGCACAATCAGAGATTGTTTTATGGACAAAACAGGCAAAGAGGCGCCTGTCCCCCCACTTCTGATGGAGCTGTGCCTCACATTCACAGATGGCCCTACAAATGAAAGGCTGAAGGGAGAATCTCTTAATGTCTATCTTCAGAAGAGAGACAGGAAATTTATACCCACAAAGTAATGGCAAAGAATGAGGGGTAAAACTAAAAAGCAAGAATAAAAACTACAGGATAAAAAAATATCCTCACTCTATAATCAACTGGGTTTTTTTTTTCTTTTTTTTACGGTATTCTTGCCTGGAAGGATTATGGATTATGGAAACACTGCCTGAATATACAATTTAAAATTGGTTCTTTGCTAAGTTTTCTCTTATGTGTTGACACAACACTGGTTCATCTCTTGAGTTAGGTGCCTTTTTTTATCCTTGAATGATTCGTAGGCCAGCGTTAAGTGGTTCGGCAAACAAAACATAGTTACAAGGACTGAACTGAATATGAGTGAAGCAGCAGCCAGTAGCCTCCTCAAAAAACAACTTTTTTTGCTGATAACCCCCTAAATCTAAATCGTTTAGCAATAATATAACTTGAACATGTCCCGACATTCTTAAAGTGCGTCCCAGATTGTGAGTTACTTTGAAAATGACCCAGTACAGGATCACATGGGGAGCCTCTCCTAGAATAATACGGGGCACAGTCTTAGTACAGCCTGGGCTTACACACAGAGTCACATCACTGATGTTCAGATTCAGATTTTTGAAAATGTTCTTCCACTGAGAATGCTTCACAAAGGTTGATTCCATAGTCTGTCATCCCACTAAAACCCAACTACTGGAGCAAGCTTTAGCAGCACTTGTTACCAACTAGTTATCAAGACAAAATGTTGTTCAAATGTACAGAGAATGCTTGAGGGATTTTTATCATTTCAGATAAAGCTCCTGTAAGGTTAGAAGTTTAACTAAGACTTCATGTTTTGACTGCATTCTTCTGAGGATGTAAGAATGTCGGTGAGGCGCAGGTTATGAAATGTTCCCACAGTATTACACGATAACAGTGAAAAAACATTCTCAGTGCAATATTCTGTGTGTTATTGAGGCCTGAAATGAAACTGTTTTGGAATGTTGCATTGACAGTGGGTTTTTTTTCCACTGTAGTCTGTCACATGCCAGCAGAGGTGGTCATGCCGAATGTGGGATAGAGTTGCTTATCAGCTCACCGCTGTGTAGATGTCACACATGCACAATGCATCATAACCACATCCATCTGAAGAAATCTTTGTTCAGTGCGAAAGCACTGAGAGGGGGATACTCTCAAAATGCTGTACCAAGCTGTTAAATGCCGCTTAGAGTTGAAACAGGAAGCTCTTTGAACTAAAGTTGAAAGAGCAAACGGCACAGTAGCCTACATGCTGTATTTTTTTGTTGTTTTTTTAGGTGATCATTTTTTTTAACATGTGAGCGTGCAGCTGCAGCGCATGCAGACACACTCTACAAAACACAGCTTATCTCATTGATTCAGTGAACTGAGCTGAAGCCTGAAATAACTGTTAAGAGGCTGGGGTTAAAGACCGTTTTGATATGAGAACCAGCAACTGAAGCAAACACTCCCTGTAGTGTAGTGTGTAAAACTGGCATGTTTCGGTCCTTAGTCATTTTTCTGGCAGCAATAATTTTCCCATCAATACTGCTTTGCTGCAATTGGGCTGACATAACTTCAGCAATGACGAAAAAACCAGACAGAGAAAGAGGGAATAGAGGGTGAAGGCAGAGCTTTATATGCACTGAAATAAGGAAGTGAGAAGTAAGAAGTAGGAGGACACACAAGCTCTCTTATACAGGAAGGAGCTGCAAAGAAACAACTGCAGCACACAACACACTAAGAGGAATCTAAAAAATAAAATAAATCATCCATAACACAAACTGAGAGCAAAACAGCAACGGGATGACAAAATATGATGGCAAAGGTATTGTAAGAGCCTGGATTTATTATAAAACTGTAACTGAATATATTTTGGTTAAGGTTGTAAGATAGTTGAACTCATGGTCCACTATTTGTGAGGGCTAACGGAGTGCTTCAGTGCTAATGGGCATATTTTTTTACCTCAGGCAAAGTGGCACCTTTTGGTTGTGCTTGAGTTGTGTGAGCAGAGTATGTGTTTGTGTGTGTCAGGGAGAGTGCATTTGCAGAGTGTGTACTGTTTGCTCCCACTTTGTTTATGGAGTAGAACATTAAAACACCTCAGCTGTGGATCGTAGGTGAAGGGAGTGGTACTGTGACGCTGACAGCAACGGGACAGGATGCGTGACACATCTGTTAGTGTTACAGGAGGATGTAGGTTGTGTTAAACAACGAGCGGGCCGTTCTGTTTTTCGAAATTATTGACTCGCACTTTTAGCTTCGTTTCGCTGTAAGCGCTCTCTCCCCTGCTGGGCTTGAGGTGTTTCCATGGTGGCTGGCGGTGTCCACAGGGAGCTCCCACTGTCGCTGGGGAGCCATTTTGTGGGTTACTAGGCATGACAGTCAGGCAGAAGAATCCTTTTGTTCTGGAGAAGTCACTACATGGACTCAGTCTAATAAAATACTCTTTACTTTTTGTACGCACAAATACTTTCCGTTTAACAGCATTGTCTGCACTACTTGGGCTGCACACTACTGGTTAAAAAAAGTAGTGTTTAGTGGTTATTATTTCATAGCAAAGTTTCACTTTGATTTAAAGAACAGACAGCCAAACAGTGACAGCTAAAGACATGCGCATATATGTAATGATTAAATTTTATTTATTTATTTACATTCTATTAATGCCTTTGTAAACATATATACTAAAGCTCCATCTTTCATTTTGCATTCGTCACGATAAACAGTAGACAGCAGAGACACAGACAGGAAATGTGGTGTGATACAGAGGGGGAGGATGTGCAACATGAGACGACATTGCTGTCCTAAGTATTTTTACCCTGGGGCATAAAGATTGTTGAGCATTTTTGCTGGAGCCTTAGGGTGAGCGTCTGCAGTGGAAGAGGAACCTTTATTCGTTATAAATATTGACATGTGCATGATATGTTAGCCACATACTTTTTTCTCCCCCACATATGCATTAAAAAGGTGCAGTTTGCTCTGCTGTTATCATTTGACCTTTAGATTGTCAGAAAACTGTGATAAAATGGCAGTCAGAGTTTTCTTAAATATGTCAGACTGCTTGTTTGGAAGCCTGTGACTCAGGTTGGCTGTTGAAGGTTAGGATAGAGTGCTGCAAAAGGAGAGCAGGAAGGCATGTGGGCTATTAAACCAATAAGCCAGGAAGGAAGGACAAATCCTGACATATAATGCTTGTTCCCAGCGCCGTACTTTCATGGACTTCACTAGAGTAGCTTTGCATGATTCATGGTTTCAAATAATGCTTATTTATCTTAAACTGGGTGCTTACCCTCTGTTTATCCTGTGCCAGAAACACAATTACCTCCCTTACCTGTATTATAGTAATAACATAGTAGTAATACAAGATATACTATATCACAGAAAATTAGATCCCCTTTAAAAATAATTTTAACAGAAGTAAACGTTTAAGGAAGTAATTGACTAAGAAGGCCAAAGAATGTCTGCTGCCAAACAAGATGGCATAACAGTCTGGCAATGATTGAGTGAGACTCTGGGGTAGCTGAAGAAGCTGATGAGTGATGGGATGCAGATGTGCCAGGCTAGCAGCTGTTGAGGAGCCAGTTGGAGGTGCAGCACACAAACACAGAGACATACACAGGGGACACAAAAAAAAATAAAAATAATAAAATGATTTATTTTGATGGTGTAGTTACCCTGTTTCATCCCTTTTCAAAATGAAGTTCCAAAAATTAGTAATTCCAAGTAAATTTTAACAAAAAAATAACCTGCGCTTAAAGGTTGTTGATTTTATAATCAGTATAGCTAGTATATCCCATATATGTATATCACTGTTGTTCAAGTACTCCTTTATATTTTTAGCTGTTTCTCCCAGAGCTTTCAAGATAGGTCTGTCTCAGATAGATGACTGATCAGTGTGATAGGTGACCTAATAATGATAGGGGGCACTGCAGCCTATCCCAGGTGCCACAGGGTCAAAGGTAGAGTACAGCTATTCATACTCATGTTCACACCTACGGCCAATTTAAAATCATCGATTAACCTAATCCCATGCATGTCTTTGGAAGGAAACTAGAGTACCTGAAGAGAACCCATGCAAGCCCAAGGAGAACATGCAAACTCCACACAGAAAGGCCCCAGCCAGCCAGTTTAGAATCCAGGACCTTCCTGATGTGAGGGAACAGTGTTAAACTCTGCACCACCGTGCTCCCCTGAAAAAAAACAAACAGCAGGTGTGGTTTTGGGCTAACCATTTTGATTGTTTACACTTTTAAACAAAAATCTTAAGCACATCATAAACAACAGATGAGTTTAAGAATGCTCTTTTAAAATGTAAACAGTCAAAATGTTTAGCTCAAAGCAATGAGCGATGAAACCAAATGATGTCTGAAAGGAAACCTCAGGTTTCATTTCCTGTTGTTTAATTTTGGGGTTGGTTCACCACAGCTTTGTCCAGTATCAAGAGACTGAAAATCACTGTCTAAAATCTGATTTCTAATAGCAGGCATTACTAAGCCTGTTGACTCTTTCTATCCTCAGGGGAGTCCAGAAAGTTTGATCCAAACTTCAAGGGGCCGATCCACAACAGGTGAGGCGTCTGTTTTCATCACTGATTTTGTTTTTCTGTCTGCTGTAAACAGTAGACACTAATAAGAATGATTTGTGCTTCCTTTCGTTTCCTCTTCTTTTCCCTCAGGGGCTGCACAGATATCCTCTGCTGTATCCTCTTCATCTTAGCCTTGCTGGGATACTTTGCCGTGGGTATCATCGGTAAGATTGATCTCTCATCGCTACAGTGTGTTCTGAGTATTACTTTTATTTAGGTTATTGTGTTTTGTTTTTTAACAAACATATTCATGTATGGGCGGTGCCTGATATTGTTTGTGATGCGGGTCTGGGAAGTGAGGTTACACCCTGGGTGGAGTGAAAGGACCTCTATCGGCACGTAGACTGAAGCCTGTGAAAATGCATCAGGGCAACTGTTTTTACAGATGCATTTGTCGCATTTTGGTCGCTTTCACAGCGGAGCAGAGTATTCACACGAGGAGGAGATAAAGTAATTTTAAGGACTGACACCTCAGTGCATCGAGTAACACTGAAAGTAAGCCTGCACGACTGCGATCGTTGCCGTAGTGATTGTTAATTTATTTGGAAAGCCAGCGCATCAGCAGCATGAGATCATTCCTCGTAGTTGTAAGGGCCAAATCTTTGGGTCCCTCCCCTAAAGTAGCTTTTCACTGAGTCCTCACCCTAAATATTTTTGAACAAAGCTCCACATATTTCTGCTGTATTACTTTTGAGCAGAATATACACGCACATACAGCATTGTTGCGCGATCCCACTGCTCTCTGTTGTATCGGAACTAAACGCGCTGTTCAGTGGAAGAACCCGGCAATAATCAATTCACGTTTAAATTTACTTTTTGTTTAAAAACATTAGCAGTGCGGTCATATAATTGTTTTATGCTTTCATGTTAGTCAGCAATAAGTGCACGCAGCTTGGTGTGCACAGCCTTTATTGGCTGCAAGCAAATATCTATATCAGTGTTTTTAGAAAAGTTCAACATTATGATTCTGTTAGAATTATAGGACCCCTGAGCAAATTTAAAATATATCAGTAAATGCGCTTCCATTATCACTGCTCCTCCTGGTGGGTACATAAGACATTGCCTTCAGTTTTCCTAAATGCTGCTTAAGGGCGTTACCACTCATAGTCGCATTGTCCACGCCGCAGGTGGGGGATCTCATTTCGGCCGAGCATCAGCCACGGACCCACCAAGGTCCCGTCACGGAGCAGCTGACCATTTTAAGTGGCTGCGTCTGTACAGCAGCCAGAATATACAGTATGTGTCTACATGAGCCAGATAGAGTTTCTGAACAGTTGCCTCAAAGAAGGAAGTAAAATATCCTGTTGGTTCAGCATCTCTGTGCAGCTCTCTTCCATTGTGAGATCTGGGCCAAACTGAAAGCTATTTACAAGCTACAGGCCAGAATAAATAAATGACAGCATTTTTTCCAAGGGTTTTCCCATCATTAGAAGCCACAGATCCACTTAGGTGACACTGCCAAAAAATGGCTGTCAGGAACTTAGATTTTGGAGACACTTTGACTCAGTCCTTTGGTTGTAAAAATTTGGCCCTTGGCAAAGTTGCGTAGGCCAATACACCGGCCCGTTTGTCATGCATCATACACAGTGACTACTGCTCATACTACAACATCGTATTTACAAGGTAATCAGCATTATCTGCATGATCTGTGTGTTTAAGATTTGAAGTCATGTTTTCAGTCCCTCTACCCCCATCCCCCTTGGTAAAGGAATATAAATCGCCATCAATGCAAAACATACACTGTACATGATAACAGTTATGAATTTCCCCATGGGATCAATAAAGTTACTCTTATTTACTGCTAAACTCTTTTTCATAAGCCATATTTTAACATGACAGGACTTACCTAGCAGTTCATTTGTCACTTGATAAGAGTGCTTATTAGGAATTTAGGAAATGCCTCAGACACCCCCCTGATGAAGGACAGATATCTGAAACCAAAGCCAAATGAATGGAGTTATGCAACATGTTTTATTTCTGACTTGCACTGAGAGCCACTCCAGTTTGTTCCACACTGTGTATGCTGCCAAGGTTCGGAGGTGTTTACACATTAAAGACACGATACTGTGTCTGTCTGCTTTCTCAGACATGAAACCTCTTTTTTAAAACTCCTTCGGGAGAGCATTGTCTGTCTTAAGAAGTTTCTTTAAAATGTAATGCTGATTCAGAGACTGTCATATATCTGAATTTGTAAATGCATTGGAATTTTTTTTAAAATTAAAATAAAGTGAAAAGAACATTAAAAAAAAAGTGCTGATGAGGAATTAAGGTTTGTATTTTATTTCTTTATTTCCTGTTCTCTTCGCAGCCTGGTCTCAGGGTGACCCCAGAAAAGTGATTTATCCCACAGACAGCAAAGGGCAGTTCTGTGGACAAGCTGGAACACCTCTTGAGTGAGTTACAGTATGAGAGCATTTGCATACTTGGAAAGTATTTTATAATCAGATTATCTTATTCTACATAATAAAGTGTACTAGGGCAGCACGGTGGCGTGGTGGTTAGCACTGCTGCCTCACACCTAGAAGGTCTGGGTTTAATTCCACCTTGGCCCGGACCTCTCGCTGTGTGGAGTTTGCATGTTCTCCCCGTGTCTGCGTGGGTTTCCTCCGGGTACTCCGGTTTCCTTCCACAGTCCAAAGTCATGCAGTTAGCGGGGTTAGTTTAATTGGTCATTCTAAATTGCCCATAGGTATGAATGTGAGTGTAAACGGTTGTCTGCCTCTCTGTGTTGGCCCTGCAACGGGCTGGTGTCCTGTACAGGGTGTACTTTACCTCTTTCCCTATGTCAGCTGGGATAGGCTCCAGCACCCCTGTGACCCTGAAAAGGATAAGCGGGAAAGGATGGATGGATAATATGTATTACTGTAATTGTATACTCTTCATTTAGCACTTACAGGCATTTATTTATGGAGCAGGCAAGTGGCAACATCTGGGGCTGAAAAATGGAGCCAAAAATAAAGTGCCAAAAATTGCAGTTCCTCTAATGGCAACTAGAGGCTGACTCTAAAACAAGTCAGTCCCCACAGACTCACATGTTAAAATGTCCAACTTTACAGCATTAAACAAGCATGTTTACAGCCTTGTACAAAAGACTGTTTTGATCTCTATAGCAAATTCATCCCTTTGTAACTGCTGCATGGGGGTGGGGTTGTCACTCACCACTCTAAGGTTAAAAAAAGCTCAAAGTTAGGGACGTGGCCACTGAGTTCACTGTTGTACTAACTGCCCGCACAACAAGATGTTTGGATGAAATACTAGTATTTTATTTGTATGTTAGTAATAATTAGCAGCTATCTGTGTCTGTGCAGTGTGCTCATAGAGTGAAAGAATACCGCTTGCCACCCACACTTGCTGGCATTAGTTGATAACCGGGTACAAAAATACCAACATGCAGGCATTCAAACAGGACTTAGAAAAAAAAGAGAAATTGTACACATAGCAGTTTTTTTTTACTGGTCAGTCAGACTAATAAAACAATATGTTGTGAAAAAAAGGGAAAAGATGTGTAGTACTGAGGTCCAATTTGATCATTTTATTCTTAAAACATTCATAAAGAGGCAACATTTTAATGAGTAGGATCTTCTTCTGGGCCAGGGGGGGAAAGCCAGCATTCTTCTGTAGATACACTAATCAGTAGAAAAACCAAACAAGTGAACAGGAAACAAAACGAAACCACCACAAGGTGATCACAGTTGCAAAAGGAAAAGTAATGGGTTCCCAAAAAGACAACTGATTAAACCATGCTTCAGGAACCACTGGGTTATATCACAGTGACTGCATCCTTATAAATAGTCTGTGCAGGCCTAATAATAGTTTCATTTCACTGTGACACAACAGGAAAAAACCTCTCCTGTTCTACTTCAACATTCTGAAATGTGCCAGCCCTCTCGTGCTGCTGGAGTTTCAGTGTCCCACCACACAGGTCAGAAATTATACCCATTTCTTTTTAAGGTGTTTTAAACCTACTCCAAAATTTTCATATTACTCAGTTAATTGTCATGTCTGTGTTCTTACTTGTGTCCAGTTATGCGTGGAAAGCTGTCCTGATAGGCATCTTACACTGATAAAAGCCAAGTTAGGGAATAAAGAAGACCGCGAATACTACAAAAAGTACTGCAAGGAAGGCGTGGACTTCACTGGGCTGGTAAGCATTCAAATAATTAGATTATTCATATTTTAAACATGCTTAAAATGGTACTACTAAATGTGAATTAAATGCACTCATGGCCATTTTCCATTATTCAGAGTCCTCCGGAGATCCTCCGGGATGGCTTGTGTCCTGCTATGCTGATGCCCAGTAAAGCCTGTAAGTGAGATTCTCTGTATTGATGTATTTTTAAAGGACTGTTGTTTCTGCAGGAAAGTGAAACTAATAAAATCTCTCCCTCCGCAGTCACTCGCCGGTGCCTTCCTGCTCTGGGAACATTAAAAGGTGGCATTGTGGTGGTGGGCAATGAGACGACTTTTGACGATGGAAATAGTGGCACTGTCAATGCCACTGATGTGCTGGAGGCATCAAAGTGAGTCCTTTTTACTGTATGTGAACATGTATGTGCAGCATATTGTTATTTTATGTTGTCCTAAACCTGTAAATCATAAACAACAAAGTGTTGTGAATTGTGTGAAATTAGCTTGACTAATCCAATGTTTTTCATAATATTTGTGTTGTAAAATCACTAATGTGCCCATTAAATTGAATGCTTGATTAGCTGTCAGAAAGTAATTGGTAATTAGTTTGATGATTTATTTATTAATTGGATATCTGTTGGCCTTAAGCTGTGGTTATGTCTGTCATAAATCTCTTGGTAAAACAACATCCCTTTTAGCCCTGTTGAAAATGCTGTTTAGTGAATGAGTACTTCTCTTCAATTGCCTTGTCACTGATCATGTTAGACATAATACACATCAACTTATGAGGCATCCATTGTATCCTCACTGCAGTGATTTTGGCTGAAGGACTTGTTTGTTATAGCGTCGATCTGCTTTGGTGCTGCTGTGTTTGTGTTTACCTCAGAGGGTCTTTGTGTCAGAGTTTTCCTTCCTACTCCCATGAAATGATGAGCAGTGCTTCCTGTTGTTTTTTTTGTTTGTTTTTTTTGTTTTTTTGCAGAAACAGTTAACTAGCATATGTCCTAAACTAGCAAAAGGTTACTGGACAGCTAATCTTAAATGTTGAATACCCAAAAGTTAAAACAGTAGCACAAACAAAAATTGTTTACTAATCTTGTGACAATTTTCAGAGAAAGAGGATCCAAACACAGTACAGCTAGTGCAAAATCCAAAATCATAAATGCACTAGCATGAGATCATAGAGTAGTGAGTCATCAGCGTAGCAAACAGTACAGTCAACAGCCAAGGTCTGCAACTGGTGAAGGTCTGCAGGCTATACATATTCCTCGCTGAGGAGAGTAATAAGCTGATTATACTCAGTCCTCTTGATTGTTTATGTAAGTTGTTACACACAACTGCAGACTGGTAGGAAATGAAAGGACAAAATGTTTCTGAATATGAGTTAAAAAAAAAAGCAGAGTCTAAAAACAGATATAGTTCAATAATTGATCAGTTCGTTTGGACATGTTATTAAGGGAGGGATAGTGGATATATAGGACAAAGCGTGTTAAATATGGAGCTGCCAGGTAGGAGGAAAAGAGAAAGATCTCACATGAGGTTCATGGATGTAGAGTGTTGGTGTGACAGAATAGCATGCTAGAGATAGGGTGAGATGGAGGTAGATGATCTGTTGTGGTGACCCCTAAAGGAAGCAGCCAAAAGAAGAAGCTCAGTTCATTAACATGACTATTTTTGACTTGTTCAATAAATTTCTATGTTTTTTAAAGTGTCCTTTCTCTAATAAACATATTGTTTTCTGATATAATATTTAAAAAGTATTACATATGGCTATGGGTTTACCTCATCTGTAAATTTTTGCTTTAAGCCTCATTTCATTCTTTTACAGGAAGTCAAATATAGCTGTAGAAGCTCGTCAGGTTGCCATGAGAATCTTTGAGGACTACACTCAGTCTTGGCACTGGATATTACTGTAAGTCTGCCTATCGTCTGCTATTACAGTAACAGAATAAATGTTGAATCACAGCACTAGATAACTTACAAATTAGGATGTGAAACCAGAATATAAACACTCTCCTTGGCTCAGTTGTTCAAAAGTAATCTGGTAGGGTTAATCGAGTGAGCTAGAGACAAATCCTGAAATCTGTTCGTTCAAAGGGAAAACAGGATTAGGTAATCAAATTCAGTCTCTTATCCAGATTAGACCTCCAGTTTGTGTTGTTCAAAACATTATATATATATATATATATATATATATATATATATATATAGGACAGGCCTCTGCATGGCATGTACCACCGGCAGCTAGAAGAAGTGGCTGCCATAGAAAAATCCTACCAATGGCTGAAAAAAGCTGGACTAACAGACAGCAAAGAAGCAGTAATCATGTCAGCACAGGAGCAAGTGCTAAGCACAAGATCAGTAGAGGCTGGGGTCTACCACACAAGGCATGACCCCAGGTGCAGGCTGTGCAGAGACGCCCCTAGGACAATCCAGCACATAACAGCAGGGTGCAAGATGCTAGCAGGCAGGGCATACATGGAACACCATAACCAAGTCGCTGGCATAGTATACAGGAACATCTGTGACGATTTTGACCTGGAAGTCCTGAGGTCAAAATGGGACACACCCCCAAGGGTGGTTGAGAACAGCTAAGATCCTGTGGGACTTCCAGCTAGAGACAGACAAACTTGTGATGGCTAACCACCTGGACATCGTAGTGGTGGACAAACAAAGGAAGAAGGTCTTGGTGATAGACGATGCAATACCAAGTGACGGCAACATCAAAAAGAAGGAACACAAGAAAACACTCGGGGCAGTGACCCCCAAAATGGTTCTAGCAGATTCCTGGAACAACATCCTGAGATCTCCGTCCAGAAGAGCGCAATCCTGGGAACAGCTAAGATACTGCGCAGTACCCTCAAGGTAGAGGACCCAAGCTTGAAGGGCAAAAAAGGCCGCCCACAGGGCGAGCTGGGAATATGAGTTTTTATTTTTCAAAAACTGATCTATGCATATGTTCTTAATATTTGCTGCCATCTCCTGGTCATTTTTAAGTTTCTTTCTCAGTTGTAAGTTAGGCCCAATGAGGTAAAGGCATAAAGACAAAGAGTGCAGAAAGTGTGTTGCTGGAGAAAAACAAAAAGAAATGTTCATCTTTTGAACCTTGTTATTCTGGTCAACCCTGCTTTGCTAGCTAACAGCAGCAACCTACTTTTTCCCTCTCTTACTTGTGGCTTTTGTGGTTTCACAGTTGTTTATGTCATTCTTTACAGTATATCCACATTATGACAAAGGTGTTGAGGTAAACATATTTGTGGATTAAATAATGAGCTTACTGCTAATGAAATATTCCACTAAAAGCTGTTAATATCAAATTTATTGTAGTTAGTTAAGGATCGTTTATTTTGTGTGAATTTTGGCGCCCCCTGCACCCCAGTTAAAGTACTGGTCATCAAAAAAAAAAAAAAAAAAAAAAGGATTACCATAGCCAGATAATATTTCTCTGCATTACACCTTTTGAAGAACTGGGCCCTTATTATAGACAGAATCCCTCTGTCACCAAGTCTTTAATCATACGTGTCCACCCTCTCCAGCGGTCTGGTGATAGCCATGGTCGTCAGCTTGATTTTCATCGTCCTGTTACGATTCTTGGCTGGCATCATGGTCTGGATCATGATCATTTTGGTGATCCTAGTCATTGGATATGGTAAGTCCATAGCTTCTGAAGAACTTAAATATTGTTCTGACTGAAATGGAAGTCAGCCGATAAACGTGTCTATTTTTAGGCATTTTCCACTGTTACATGGAGTTTGCCAGCTTGAAGGGTGAGCCTGGTGCCGATGTCACCATCCGTGACCTGGGCCTGCAGACGGACTTCTCTGTCTACCTGCAGATCAGACAGACCTGGCTGGCCTTCAGTGAGCACACACACACACACACACACACCCTTTGATTCTGTAGTATGTCTCTGGATGAAGTGTTGACAAATCCTTTTAATCTGTTGTGCTCTTTTTTTACAGTGATTATCCTGGCCATTGTGGAGTTCATTATCATCCTGCTACTCATCTTCCTCAGGAAGAGAATCCTGATTGCCATCGCCCTCATCAAAGAGGCGAGCAGGTCAGCCTGAAATGATTTTCACCAGACTTACACTAGGATCTCTCTGTTCTGCTTTCCAGATTAAAATGGAAACGTAATCAGATCTGCTCACATATTTCAAAAGCTCAAGCAGTCAGTATTCTAAAAGTTAGCAATGGATCCGACAGCAGTGGGTGTTGTGAAAAGAATAACTTGTAGTAATGAACTCAGAAGTATCCCCCGCATTCTGCAGTTTCAGTCAGATCCACGGAACACTTCAGTGCCTTTAAGCTCAGTGTTTTGATCTTAGCGCGCAACTTTAGTGTTTTTGTTCTGTTGCACACCTCATTTCTAGCTGCACCAGGTGGCTGTTTAAATTCATTAGAGTACGCCTGTCCAGCATTAATCAGACAGAATTAACCACTAGATGGTGAACACAGCAGAGCATGTCCCTGCTTAAGATTCAAATATTTCCTTCACGACTTGCTGAAGACCAAAGATGTGTATGTATGTATGTATGTATGTATGTAGTATTTGTTTGCCAGCAAAGTTATAATATGCAAATTACAACTGCCCCTTAAAGATTGATTGCATTTGTTTCCTTAACAATAAAACAGATTTTACACTCAAGCATCACTGTAAGAGAGAGAAACATCCACTGTTGTCCTGCTTCTGTACTGTTACATCTACACATGTGAACATAATGTTTCATTTGCCATTTTCTTTGTCAGAGCTGTTGGCCACGTGATGTCATCGCTGTTCTACCCACTGCTGACCTTTGCCCTTCTGGCTGTGGTGATCGCATACTGGGCCATTACTGCTGTGTATCCTTCCACTTGTCTGTGATAGTCAACCTAAATGTCTCCTTTTATCACTGTAGCAGGTGCAGCATGACTCCTTTGCAAGGATATATTTCCCATTCTTCTCCTTGACATCTCTGACCAGTTTCTTATCCACCTCTAATGAGCAGGTGTACAAAGTTTTCAACACCTCTGAATGCGCATTCTCACGAGACACCTGTGACCCCAAGGTATCCCTCTAAATGTCACTCTTCTGCTAAATATGTTTTAGGTGGCAAGCCTTCAGGATATTTGAGGCTCTGAAGGTGTAAGCTCAAACAAGTGCTGATAGTTTGATAATGCTGAATTTGCTTGGACAGCATCACAGATCGCATTATGAAAAATCTCTTACAGTATGCCCCTTTTCTCTCTTTCTCTTGATCAAAGACATTCAACACCTCCAATGCGTCACGTCTGTGCCCAGATGCAGAGTGCCTGTTTGCATTCTATGGTGGTGAGACGCTCTATCACAAGTACCTCATCCTCTTTCAATTCTACAACGTCTTCCTCTTCTTTTGGTGTGCAAACTTTGTGACAGCCTTGGGTCAAGTCACTCTGTCGGGGGCATTTGCATCATATTACTGGGCCTTCAAGAAGCCTGAGGATATCCCTGCCTACCCTATCTTCTCCTCTCTGGGAAGAGCCCTCAGGTTAGAAAGTAGATTCTTAATACGTAGTTTTTGTATTTGTGGATGTTGGTTTTATCTTGGAAGCTTGAAACGCTTACACAGCAGGTGATGTGCAAAGCTGGCAGGACTTTGAAGGAAGCCGTTTTCTCCAGATGGTTACCTTGTTGTTGCCCTATTGTAAGATAGGGAAAAGAATAACTGATGCTCACAGCTGGGGCCCTGTTTCCTCCCACTGAATAGGTACCACACAGGCTCGCTGGCATTTGGCTCGCTGATCCTGTCTTTGGTCCAGGTCATCAGGGTCATTCTGGAGTATCTGGACCACAAGTTAAAAGGTAAGATGTTACATGGTGGGTTTGACTTTTGGAATCCGTTTATCATCTTCAAATCAAAGTCTTTGTTTATATGCATTTACAGTGATGGTGGTAATACAGATTGTTACATGTGCATGAAAAGTGCAGCCTGAATGCAGGCTGTAATCAGCTTATTCTGTGGTTTCTGTCATACCAAAATACTTCTGCTATCCTGCACTCCTCTTGCTTCTAAGGTGCTCAAAACAAATTTGCCAAGTTTCTGCTAAACTGCTTGAAGTGCTGCTTCTGGTGTCTGGAGAAATGTATCAAGTTCCTGAACAGAAATGCCTACATCATGGTAAGTTCCTGTAACTGGACACAGCTGAGTGACAGATACTCTGTCTCACCAACCCTTAAAGTGCTTCAATTGCCTTTTTTTTCACCCATCCAGATTGCAATCTATGGAAAAAATTTCTGTACCGCAGCTCGAGATGCTTTTTTCCTTCTGATGAGAAACATTATCAGGTGAGATTTAATTTTAGAGACACTATTGTTATTTACTTTATTCGATATTTGCTATTTTTAGTCTGTTCTAATTCAATACACGCTCATGTTCTGCACAGAGTGGCTGTTTTAGATAAAGTGACCGACTTCCTGCTGTTCCTTGGGAAGCTCCTTATTGTTGGCATCGTTGGTAAGAGAGTTTTAAAAAATTATTATTATTATTATTTTTAGATCCAGACACCGGAGAGACTTATGTCTGCCCTTTTAGTTTCAATCTACTGATTCTTTTTTTTTCTTCCATAGGGATTTTCTCTTTCTTCTTCTTCTCCGGAAGAATCAAAGCTGTCGAGGACGCTGCTCCATCTCTCAACTATTATTGGGTCCCAATACTGGTAAGCACAATTATATTAGTAAAACCTGATATTAGTTTTCAGTTTAAATCTGTGGATATTTAATGACGTGTGACTTTGTCCCCGTAGACAGTGGTAGTGGGATCCTACCTTATCGCCCATGGCTTCTTCAGTGTGTACGCTATGTGTGTGGACACACTTTTCCTCTGCTTCTGTGAGTAATTTTTCATTCACCAAATAGCCACGTTTTCTCTTTTCCTGTTTACAAGCACTCATAAAGCTGTCTAATTCTGAGTTGCTGGTTTCTTCTTCTTCCAGAGAAGTTTCTGACCTTTCTTCTCTTTGTCTCATTTTTCCCATTAATTCCACTTTACTTTAATTCCCACACATTTCCTTTCTTTTATCTTTTCATTTTTCCCTTAATTTTCCATTAACCCATTCAAAAAACACAACATACCCATGCACTTATAAGGTGAGGACTTGGAAAGAAATGATGGCTCTTCTGAAAGGCCTTACTTCATGTCCCCTGAGCTGCATGAGATCCTCTCCAAATCAAAGCCAGTGGAGGAAGATCGCAATGGGGTTGAGCAGGCGGATGCTGCGAAACAAATGGACGAGGTTAAAGTGGAAGAGGAAACACCTCTTCAGCAGCAGCAGGATGGAGAAATCCAGCTGAAAGAACAGACGGTGCTAAATGAGAAAAAGGAGGAGGAGCAGCCTTTACAGTCCAAGATGGATGCTGAAGAGCCAACAGAGGAGAAAACCGAGGAACAGAAGACCGGTCAGGAAGATGAGTGTGAAAAGAAAGAAGCAGCAGCAGTGAAGGAGATGTTAGAAAAGCAGGAGTTGAAAACAGAGGAAAAGACAGAGGAGGTGCCAGCTGCAGCTGTGGAGGCAGAGAAAGAGGAGACTGGAGAAAATAAAGAGGAAGAACAGGAGACTAAGGAAGAAAAAGCTCCGTCTTCATCACAGGAGTAGATGTTGCAAAGCGGCTGAGGCTCAGAAAATCTCATTAAGCGTAAAGAATGAAAGATGTGTAACTCCACCTTTATGATAGGGACCTGTTTAATGTACGCCATACAACAAGCTAAAGTTTCAGAATGCCTTGCTATGTGAGTGTGGGAGTGATGTCCACCTGGAGAGGGTGGAAGGTTTGAAGCAGGTCAAAAGCCCAGTGCATCTTTGTAGCTTGAAAAAAACAAAACAAAACAAAAAACGCTCTCTTGTGTTGGTTTTAGAACAGTGTTGGTTTTTACATCGTGAAGATCTGTTGAACATCGTGAGTGCTGAACCCGTGCCTGATTACTGTCACTAATATTTGTTGTCTTAATGCTGTTAACGAATGCACTACAGATACACTCAAGTACCGTGTTTACAGTCAGAACAAACACATCTCAATTGAAGGTAAATCTCTTTCACTGTTTACAATAATACCAGCTGATGCCAAAATGTTAACAGACATATTTGATATACTGTATGAATATTGGACTTTTTTTTTTCCCAATTGAACTTGTACATATACAGTAGTGTACGTCTGTTATGTATTTTTTGGCTTCAGTCATTCAAGTGGAGATCCTTGCAGAGATAGGATTCCATATATTGTATTTCCACCTACTTGCCTTGGTATTTCGCACTTACGTAAGTGCTGTGATTGTGTCGCCATGATGAAGCCATCATGACCTCTCAGACTCTACGAACCCCCGACTTGTTTACTGACTCCTCCTGCCTTGCTCTGTTCCTCCCCTTAAATCTGTCTCTCTTTCGCTCTCTTTAAGCACTGCATGGTATTGACATGACCTTCTGAATGCTAACTAACATCTTAAGTATCTGGATGCTTTTGTACCTTTTTCTTGTCACTTTGTGAAAGATGATGTAAGTTGTTTTTCCACTAAAATTTCTGATGACATTCCATAGTTACTGGATGTAAATCTTGATTAAAGGTGATTGTATTTAATCGTAGTAGTTCTGACTTTCAAGTTGGATTTGGTGTGTGGAAGCAGGTGAGTTTTCATGTTAAACAAACCCCGGGGCAATGATTTTCTCTCTAAAGCACACAACAAGCATTTCACATGTCAGAATTGATTTGTCTAAGTTCCTCTTCCTCCTCCGTCTTAAACTGAGTATCACTTGAGCAATCTGAAGTTGGACTTTAGATACGAAAATCAGAATATATTTCTCTTTGTTATTAAGGGCATTTTGTTTTCAGATGTTTCCCATTTTTAGCTTGTGAGCCCTTAAAAGAAGTGGGATTGTGTATAATTGTGACCCTTAATCACATGCTATTGGACTTTGTGTGGAAGTAACTTGTGAACAGTTTGAACTAAGAGATATTTGATGAGGTACATAAAGAAAAAAAATGAGAAAAGTCATTCAAAATAAACAGTACATTGTAACCTAAGTGTGCCTTCCCCCTTTTTGTCCTTTTAATCATGTCATTCAGTTCTTTCTTGGGACGGGTCCAACCTCCGGGCTACATAATGCTCAAAGCAAGTTAATTAAGTACACCTTCTTAGGGAGCTGTGAGACAAAACTGGTTACAGACAGACAATGCATAAATAAAATAGCAAGGTCGATTACAGGTTTGTGTTAGTGTGCTGCTGGGAAAATTGTTCCTCAACTCTCTCTGTCCGTGTCACAGTGGAGGACCTGGAGCGCAATGATGGATCACAGGAGAGGCCGTATTTCATGTCACAGGACCTGCTCAAGCTCCTCAAGAAGTCCAACGAGGACTACAAATCTGTGGACTAAGCCACATCTTGTATGCATTTGTGTATGTGTTTTTGTGTGTGCGCGTTTGTTTCACGTTAAACAAACAAAAAGAGAAATTGCAGTGCCATTTCATTTGTACATAGACAGCGTATTTGTATCTATCATATTGGATATTGTCTGTATGATATTACTGTTTCTTTTGTATTTTGTTACAAACTCTTAATTGCCTCCTTTTGCCTGCCCACACAGGGTGAGTTTTTATTACAGAAGGAATATGGGAGCTGGAGTTACAGATAATAAATGGAGTTAATTTAAGCTCCACTGCCTTAAGAGCTACTGCGCTCTGTTTTGTTGTACATTTTGGAGTTATTTTTTATTGATGGTATGTCTATATGGCAGCTTTGAACAGTCTAGTTTGTGGCAGATTGAGTAAAGTTGTGCTCCAATCATTTAACTAAGCATATTGCACTGTTTAATATTAGCTCACCAAAGCAAGATTGCTTAACTGCAAGCAATTAAAATATTAGTATGATAATAAAAGCCTTAAGAGATTACAAATAGTTTAACCTGGATTTACACTCAATATTTTTAATAGTTTTGCTTTCCTTTTTTTTTCCCGTCATTCACACCACTGAAAATAAAGCTTGTTTATACTGTGCAAATAATGATTTTATAAAAGGTTTACATTGTCTTTCTTATTGTAGTCAATTAATAAATGTTGGTTTTGAAATCTTGTTTTTTTAATTGTTTGTTTTTTTGTTTACAGGACCCCCCCAAAAAAAGCACTTTTTGAAGGTTAACATGGGTACAGTAATGTGGTTAATCTATTGATTGATTGATTGATTGGGCACTGTGTGGGAGCTGCCTGATAATTACAAAAGTAATATATTCTGGGCTGTTTATTAAAATTTGTAGAATCATGCCCTATAAACCATAATACCGCATACAACTTGAACCCACTCCGTCTGGGACATTGAACAGAATCCCGTCAATGGCTCAGGTCTGGCAACATGTACACTTAAAGCACCGGAGTTCTGCGGTTAGCTCAAGCTAAAGCGAAAGCAAGGGCTTATTTCCTTGGATTGCCGTGTGAAAGCACCAGTACAGCACAAAAATGGCGTTTTATAGCACATTTGACCAAATAACACGAGCTTCAGCGTAAAATCCAACTCACTGGGTAAGTTTTTGTTTCAAATACACACAGCCTTGGATTCCATTTCATTCTAGAGGACGTGGATTTAGCTGGAATCAGCAAACTAATTGCCATATGTAGCGGTTACATTCATTTTAACAGGGTTATAATTCACATAGTTAAATCCAATTTTAAAAAGCAGGTCATTAACTAGCGAGGCATCAATTTCTAGTATGATTATTGTTGTGGTGATTAAACGTGTCCCACTAGAGGGCGAAAGACCAGCTGCTATGAGAGGACTGAGGCCATCGTCAGAAGAGCAAAGAGTCCATCCAGCAGCTTCAGGCAGGAGAACGAAGGCTGCGCCAAAAGCTGTCAGAAGCTGAAATCTGTAAGTGAGCTGACCAGGTCACAACAAACTAAATATAGACCAGGGGTGGCCAACGCCAGGCCTCGAGAGCCGGTGTCCTGCAGGTTTTAGGTGTGTCCCTGATCCAACACACCTGAATCAAATGGCTGGATTACCTCCACCATTATGCAATCAAGTTCTCCAGAGTCCTGCTAATGACTTCTATATGTGATTCAGGTGAGTTGGATCAGGAACACATGTAAAACCTGCAGGACACCGGCTCTTCAGGCCTGGAGTTGGCCACCGCTGATATAGAGCATGTTTTTTAATGCTGGGAGGTAGTCTGAAATCTGGATATATCTAAGAAAAAGAAAAACACAATAAAATAGTGCCGGTTACAGGTCAAGGATAAACATTTTTATATAGCTGTCTGTTAATAAGTAAATACAACAGTTTCAAGCTGGTTAGGAATCCCACACATACTACAAGCAGTTGTAAGTGGTTGCTTCATTTGCTTTGCTTTGGGGTCGTTTACATCATGCCTGATGTGCACTTGATTGTGACAAAACACCTTTCTTCCTTTCACTGAGTAAAAGCCAGACTTTAAAAAATGTATAATTGCATAAATAATGCATAATTTTATAAACAAAAGCTAATCAAAATGAAGGACACAGGGACAAAGGATAAAAATGCTTTGCAGTCCCAAATAGTCACCCTAGCTGAAAGTCATTTGCAGTCTTTTGGAATTCCAGGATAATCTCCCCTTTTTCCCTCCCTTTTTGGCCACATTTATCTCAGTGAAAGACACAACAAAACTAGTCATATTTGTCTCCGTAATTACAGTCTTATTTACTTTGATGTCTTGCCTCTCAGCGTGATGAACGTATCATCAGAGAGGCCTTTCAAAATACAGACTGGGAGAGGAAGGCCTACCGCAACAAGTCAGTGAAGGTGAGAAGAACTCAGTGTAATTGAAATGAAAAAGGAAATGCAATAAGATGGGTATTCCCATTTTATTTTTAAATACAGACATGTGAACAGGAACGTTTTCACAGAACTCTGTGCAGTTCTGTGAAAAATGAAGTACAACCTGTGATTCAGTAGCTGGTAGAGCCGCCTTTAGCAGCAATAACTTGAACTGTTTTCTGTATGATGTTATCAGTCTTTTACTTTGTTTTGGAGGAATTTTGGCCCACTCTTCTTTACAACTTTGCTTCAGTTCATTGAGGCACAGGATGTGCTTTCCAATCCCTCACTGATCATTAATCATCTGATAATCTAATTTGGGCCAAGCCTTAGCTGTTGCATAGATGGCCTCTAGAATACTTTGGTATACATGGTTGATTCATTGACTACAAGGTGCCTTGATTGCTCCCAACCAGCACACTGCCAACACTTCTGTTCTGGTCCCTGATTAATTGCTGATTATCAATTAATCAAATGCGTGATTGCGTACCCTCTTAATTCAGCAGTAGTAAGGGTGTACTTAGTTTTAGAGTTGTGTGAAAACTTTCTTTTTCATGACTGTATAAAGTGTGGGCAGTGCAGTGGTTAGCACCGTTGCCTCACGGCAAGAAGGTCTGGGTTTGAATTCAGCTTGGGTGGGGCCTTTCTGTGTGGAGTTTGCATGTTCTCCCGTGTCTGTGTGGGTTTTCTCGGGTACTCCGGTTTCCTCCCACAGACATGCAGTTAGTGGGGTTAGGTTAATTGGTGATGTCTCTCTGTGTTAGCCCTGCGACAGGCTGGCGACCTGTACAGGGTGTACCCTGCCTCTCGCCTCATGACAGCTGGGATAGGCTCCAGCCACCCTGTGACCCTGAAAAGGATAAGCGGAAGAGAATGGATGGATGTATACAGTGTCACTAAATATATTTTTATTGCAAACACCTGCATGTTTCTTAGGAGGTCATTGAAATACTAGAGGAAAGCACACTCTCCAAGAAGAAGAGTCTCAATGCCCTAAAGCACAGCACTGAAACCCACCAGCGTCGCCTCGAAAAGCTGAAGATGGAGTATCAAGAGACTGAAATCAGAGAGGAGCTGCAGCGACACATCCACTGATGCTCATGCTCTGAAAAATGAGGAAGATGCCATGGTGGGTACCTCTGTGACTCCAAAAAAAAAAAATCTCACATTACCTTTGGGTTTCTTTTGTTGTTTCTTGTGCTCATTTGTTACAGAATGCACTGACAGACAAGTGCACAATGTCATGATGAGCAGTGATTTTTGTGTTTGTGTTCAGAACCTCCGGGCATTGGAGAACAATCTGGAGAAAACCCAGTTTAAGTGCAGGGAAGCTGAGAACATCATGAGTAACTACCTGAAATTAAAAACTCACTTACAGGTAAGTCCAGCATGTGAGAAAACGCTCTGTTCCACTTAAAATGATCTTCATCTGTTGGTTTTCTTGCTGAAGAATTTGTTGGTTTGTCTAAGATACTTTCAAAACATCACAAAACAGTCACTCTACAAAGCTGTTCTTATATAGTGATTATTTTGCCATTTACTCAAGGTGTTAACTCTGCATTAGGCGTCAGCAGACACCTGCATGCAAGTGAAAGCACCTGTACAGGAGCAATGTTTTGTACAGTCTATAAATCACTTCTATTTGGGAATTTTGCACCAAATACTAGATGTTCTTTATATTTCATGTTCCCTCACTTTTCCACCTTCATTACTTCAGAATGAGAGTCTGACTTACCAGGGCCAGCTGGACAGTCTGGAAGCAGAAATCCTGAAACACAGAAAGGAGCTTCATAGCCTGCAGGCCATTAATAATGATGACCAGCTCTGCAAAGAAGCTGCTAAGGTGACCTGTAAAATCCTGTGCTAAGAGCATACATGTCTCTAGATACCGTGTAAGAAACAGAATACATTCACCATTGCTCTCATTATTCAGATGATGTGCTGGAATCATAAATGAAGGAGACACACAGACTTTTTTTTTCCAGGGTTAAGAACCTCATACAGCCATGCCCTTATAATTTTGATTAATATGTACAACTTGCATACACACATACATTAGTTTGTCTCGTCACAATAAATTATGCAAACAGTAATTTTCCTTAAAACAAATAAATGTTGCTTTCTCTTATCTTCTGAAGATCCAAGTGATTGAGGATAGCACATCTGTCCATTCTTAACTCAGACACCTCTAAAAATCTTTCTGGTCTGTACTATAGGTAATACTATGATGCTGTCATACTAACATTTTGTTTCCCTTTCTCCTGCTCCAATTCCCTTGTTTCCCACAACTCATCATTCTTCTTCTTCTTCTGCTTTGCAGGCTCAGTTGCAGCAGCAGGAGGAGCTGCATTTCAAGGAGTGTAAGGAGAGGGAGCGTATAATAGCAGGTTACAGGATGAAGGTTGAGGAGCACAAGGCCCAGGCAGAGAAAGTCGATAGAAGGGTGAGAGACATGTGGTGACACATGTTGTATTTACACCTTGAGAAAGTGTGATGAATTGTCTCATAGTTTAGACATAATGAAGTGAGACCACCACACAGAGAATGTTGAATTTAACTAAAAATGTATTCAATTAAACTTACTGAGAAATGTATAGCAGCCACTATGATGCAAGTAATTAGAGTTGTTTGCTAGAAAAGAAAGGTAAAACAAAGTAATTTCAGCCTAAACCGCAAACCACTAACCAAATGAGCCCTTACTCGGTGGGGATAAGAAAGAAACCAGCAAAACCTCATATAGTGATCAGCTGCAAGTGTGACACCTCTCTGGACCAACCTCTAGCATGCCGCTCACCTCAGCCACACAAACCTAAGAAGAAAATATAGAGAAAGAACACGCAGAGTAGGAGGGCTATCATGAAAGTTATTTTTGTGCATGCATTTAGACTCCATGGCTGACTAAAGGAAAGTTTTTGACACATGCTGACTATGTCAAAAAGTGGTAATATGACTCCACAGAGTGGAGTTTTGAGCGTTGTCACAGCCTTGGCATCCGTGTCGGCAGGGTCTGTTCCACAAAAACTTTAACATTGGCCATAACTCAGGAACAATCTCACCTAGGATGTTCAAGTTCGCACCATAGATGCATACCGTTCAAGCTAGACCCATCAAACTTCACACACTTGTTCACTGACTTTGCTATGTCAGCACTTTAACCCCCCACCCCCACCCACTCAGTAGTGCTTTTGTTTACATTTGGAGTGATTGATACCTGCAGGTCCAGAGAACTGCTGTGCAGCCAGACGAACTGAGCAGTGAGGCCCAGCACAGCACCACCAAGACAGAAGATGAAGAGAAAAAAATTTCTACTTTTGAGGAGGCCTTCAACCACATCAAAGATGCCACAGGCGTCACCGATATACGGGTATAAATGTTTCCAGCTATTCTGGTACACACAGTGGGATTGCTGTTATGCTTTTTTTTTTCATTCATTTTGTGTGTGCAGGAGATAGTGGAGCGCTTTAACTCTCAGAAGGAGATACACCAGCAGCTGGAGAAACTGAAGGAGGAGAATGAGAAAGTCCTGCTCCAGTTAAAGGAGGAGAAGGAGCTTCTGAGCCAACAATTTGAGGAGATGAAATATTCTAGAGATGCTAAACTCTCCAGGTGAAACATATACACTGTTTAAACATTTATTAGACCATCTGTCATAAAAATAAGAAAACATTTTAGAAATCTGTCAAAAATCTGGTCTAAATGGGATATCAGACAGCATCAGACGAGTGAAGCCGTTTTGTGTGTATGTTACTTATTCTAAAGCCTGTACTCTTTCTCTTTGGTTTTGTTAGCGACCAGCAGGCACTGCAGGAGTGTGAGCAGCAACTGCAGGCTCAGCAGCAGAGGTGTGATGCAGCCAAAGAGCGACTGGATCGGCTCTTGAAGACCCTCAGCACTGCCCGAGCTGGAATTGAGCACCTGGCCGACAGACTCCAACACATCTCACTGGTACTAACAACCTCAACCAGTCACAAAATTAAAATGCCAAGTTTATCACCACTACACCAGTTTATCACTTAATGTTAAGATCGCTTTTCTCCCGTTTGAACCCATGCTTGTTTTGGTGCAATTCCTTTTTATGTTTGTTCACTTGTCTTCTTTCAGAGTGAGGACACAGTTCCTGATGTGCATCCAGACTTGGATCACTTTGTGCTAGAGCTGATGACCCAGTGTGAGAAAAAATTAGAGTCACTGCACAAAGAACTTCAGGGGAGGGATCTGGCTGCTATTATGAAGGAGATGGAAAAAGAAGAGGTGAGACAGAGCCCTATGAACTCTCAGCCAGCAACACAGTTGTTTTAAATAGCATTTCTGAATTTGGATGGGATATAGAAAACATGGTTGATATTTACAGAGGTAGTCCTATTTAAGGTTTTTGTACAGGTGTAGTAGTTAAAGTGGGAAAGGCATGGGCAGACCATTGATTACAATGTACATGTCATCCCTATTAACAGAGAATGTTGGTACCTGTGCAGTATAACACATACGAATAAGTGTATTGGGGAGATGCCTATTGAAGACATCATCAGACAGCCTGAGATTTAAACCTTCTGTCTGAGCTTCAAGCCCACATATATAACTGTAAGCTGTGTAAAAGCTGCTGTGCTTGCTTTGCTTTGCTTATCGGGATGGAAAAGCAGCCATTAGAGCCACCTGAAGTGTTTGCTCTTGATTATTAATGCTTAACAGCACCTTCTCTGTTTGAGAACATGAGATACAGAGCATATTACACGAAGCACTCTGCAGTCTGCCTGACATTCACCCATGACATTGACTATGTGGGTCTCAGGTCCATTTTCACATGGTGCGATCTTTGTAATTGACGTAACTCTGAGCTGATAATTTGGAAATCAGTACAATCTTGTTTGCCTGGTTGGTACGGTTGAAATTTGCTTGGCTGTTCTTTGTAGCTCTACTAAAGGAGAATATGAAGTGTGGAAAAAAATCAGTCTATTCATCTTAGCTTTTGCCAGATAATATAGTTGACACAAACATTAGCCTAGTTACCACTGCTAACATTTGGCCTATGTTAAGGATCATATATGATAATATAAAACTAGTGTTTGGTATTATGTGGTAGGGTGGTTAAGATTTCAAAAGCTTTTAATTATTCACTGTATTCAGTAGGGCTGCAACGATTCATCGAATAATTTTAATAATTCTGTTATAAATCCTCGATGCAAAGTCTTTGCTTTGATGCTTTGTTTAATTAATGTAAGATTGAGTGTTTCTCCCACATTTATGACTAAAAACAGACATGCAGTAGAAACATATTTATGAGCAAACGTGTGAATAAAAAGTATTACAACATTAATACCAAGCAGTCACCACAAAAAGACTGATAACACAACAGCAGCAAGGAAGATGATGTTGTTATAGTTTAATGTGGAGTCTGTCTCCGCAGACACCAAAGAGCAGAGAGGTGGAGCCGTTATCGAGACGGTGAGCTCAAGTGGAGTGAAAGTGTTTTTCCAGCATCCGATACAGCAGTGCTTGTTACTGTAATCACCATTAAAACCTTTACTGGGAAAAAGCTGGCAGGAGTCCCCAATCAAACCAGCTGATCCACAAGTCCAAATGCGTGGAAAAGTGACCTTTTTAGCTGCTCCCATTCGCCTCCATTTATTATACATAGTATCAAATCTACAGCAGAGCAATGCAGAAGTTCCAATAAAAGTGTATGTATGCAGATGAACTGTTAACTTAGTCTAAGACGACATTTAAATTAGGCAGTTTGCTGAAGTTTGACGATAGCCATCCCACTTCCTGTCTCATTGATACCTGCAGCAAGCAGGGTGAGTCTAAAGGGATACATGGAGTGTACTACACTTTATTTAAAGGCTTTAGATTAATCTAGAATATCAAATTATATTAATTGTATTAATATTGAAAAATATAAAAATAAAAGCTTGGGTTTTTTTTAGGACAGTAAAAATATTCCTGGGCCAAAAAAACTGAACCACTGACCCAGTGCTGTTAGGCTGGATACTGAATTAACATGCTTACAGATACACACACTCACTCATACACTACCACAGTTAAACACACACACATAAAAACACACACACATGAACACACACCAAACCTACCTTATCCAGGAGATACAATATTTTAAGAATTCTTTCATTTGTCACCTACTAATGTAAGAAAGCCTTCTGTGAAGACAGATTA
The DNA here is from genome assembly GCA_024447675.2 of Pterophyllum scalare. Classification (NCBI taxonomy): domain Eukaryota; kingdom Metazoa; phylum Chordata; class Actinopteri; order Cichliformes; family Cichlidae; genus Pterophyllum; species Pterophyllum scalare. The sequence goes on along the minus strand of JAMQGT020015369.1, from coordinate 192,347 downwards.
AAGACTATTTTAATGTCTTAGTTTGGTTATGCGTGTGCTTATTTTGTTGGGAGTGTGTGTATCAATAGCTGCAGCCCTACTATTTAATTTGTAGGTAGGCCTAAAACTTAAAAATGGCATAAAGCATCCAAGTCCTGGCACTCAAGGTAGGCTGGGAAAAGTAATAAAAGGCCTTTGTTTTATTAGACTAAAAATATCAAAACGATGCCACACCTGTGGTGATTGAAACTATAACTGCCCTGTTGCCATCTTTGAATCTGTACACCCTGACTGAGGCACAAGCCAATATACGTTGTATTTTTTTTTTCTTTAGTCCAATAAAATAAAGGCATTTTATTACTTTTGCAAGCGTGCCTTTAGTGCCTGGACTTGGAGGTTTTATGCCATTTTTAGCTCAGTTGTTTTGAAGATAAAGTGGAGCTATATTCACAGCCTTGGTGTCAGAGGCGTCTGTTCCACATAAACTTTAACATTAGCCATAACTCAAGATCGATGCAAACTACAATGTGCAAATTCACACTATAGATGCAGCCACTCAAAATCTCGGACGAGTTTCAATTTTGGCGACCTTGACCTCAAGCTAAACATCAGAGGTCAAGTTTTCTGAAAATTTTGAGAATGCAATAACTCAGGAACAATCTCATATAGGATCTTCAAATTCACACTGTAGATGCATACCATCAAACTTTACACACATGCTCACTAACTTCGTTCAAAAGCTAAACATATCTCAACTTTGAGACGCAACTACAAATGGCAGCAAAGGCACACATGATTGATATATATTGTAATGGTATATACATTAGTGGGTTACCAAGGCAATCAGAGTCATACTTGTCCACTAGTGACTAACATGTGAGCTACAAAGAAATGTGCCGTGAGTGAATTGCTTTAAATGTTGACAGTATCCACAATTTAGATTAGATTAGATTAGATTCCAGTTTATTGTCATTGAACACAGTAACAAGTACTCGAACAATGAAATGCAGTTTAGCATCTAACCAGAAGTGCAGAGTAGTAAAGTGCAAGGTATGTACATGGGCAGTGCAGATATGAACTATATACTATATAATATATGCTAAAATATATATAAATATATGTACACAGTGTATTACTGCAGGAATGAATTGAATATACTATATAATAAACTATAGAATATACAGAAGATGAATATACTAACATGTATGTACAATATAGACAGTTATGAACAGTTGTTAAATATAAAGTTGTTAAATATAAAGTTCGATAAATATGTATATACAGATACAGCGGAGAGTAATTAGTCTTAGGTGTGGGGGGTGTCAGTTGGGGGGGGGGTCACCTCTGTGTAGAGTTTAGCAGGGTGACAGCTGAGGGGAAAAAGCTGTTCCTGAACCTGCTGGTTCTGGAACGTAGGGACCTGTAGCGCCTCCTGGAGGGGAGGAGGGTAAACAGTCTGTGGCCTAGGTGAGAGCTGTCCCTGGCAATGCTGCGTGCCCTCCGCAATCACCGCTTACTGTGAACAGCCTCAGTGGTGGGGAGTGATAGACCAGTTATGCGCTGGGCAGTTTTCACCACCCGCTGCAGAGCCTTCCGGTCTGCGACGGAGCAGTTACCATACCAGACTGTGATGCAACTGGTAAGGATGCTCTCGATGGTGCTGCGGTAGAAGTTCACCAGGATCTGAGGAGACAGATAAGCCTTCTTTAGTTTCCTCGGGAAGAAGAGCCTCTGGTGTTCCTTCTTGACCAGGATAGAGGTGTTGACTGACCAAGAAAGATCCTCGGAGAGATGGACCCCCAGAAATTTGAAACTGGAGAAACGCTCCACCTCAGCTCTGTGGGTCTGGATGGGTGCGTGTGTGCCTCCAGCGGTTCTCCTGAAGTCCACAATGATCTCCTTGGTCTTTTTGGTGTTGATGGATAGGTTGTTGTCGGCGTACCATGATGCCAAGTGCTGGACCTCCTCCCTGTAGTCCGTCTCATTGCTGTTGGTGGCGAGGCCGATCACTGTTGTGTCGTCTGCAAACTTGATGATGGTGTTGGAGCCATGCACCGGTTCTCAGTCGTGTGTAAAGAGGGAGTAGAGGAGAGGGCTCAGCACACAGCCCTGTGGAACACCAGTGTTTAGGATGAGGGTGGAGGAGGTGAGGTTGTCTCACCGAACAGACTAGGGTCTGTTGGTCAGAAAGTCAAGGATCCAGTTACAGAGGGAAGGGTTGATGCAGAGGTTGCTCAGTTTGGTGATGAGACTGGAGGGGATGATGGTGTTGAATGCTGAGCTGAAGTCGATGAACAGCACATAGGTGTTGTTGTTGTCCATGTGGGAGAGAGCGGAGTGAAGCGCTCTGGAGATGGCATCATCAGTACTCCTATTCTGGCAGTAGGCGAACTGGAAAGGGTCCAGGGTGGGAGGTAGGCTGGTTTTGAGGTGAGTCAGGACCAGCCTCTCGAAGCACTTCATAATGGTAGGGGTGAGTGCAACAGGGCGGAAGTCATTGTGACATGTGGCAGCTGAATGTTTCAGCACTGGCACGATGGACGTGGTCTTGAAGCACATGGGGACGACTGCTTGGGTCAGAGACAGATTGAAGATGTCACTCAGGACCCCTTCAATTTAATTTAAGCAATGATTCAGTACCAGATGTTTTCTGGAGTTTTAGATTTTTAATATTAAAAAGTAAAAAATAAATAAATTTAAAAATCTGTTGGATGGGATGGGATCAGTGCATTTTTTTGACTTCATGTTTCTTTGATCAGCTCTTTGTCAGGAATGAGGGGAAACTGCCAGAGTACAACACCAGAGTCAATCTATCTGAGGATGAAGCACATGGCCCCTTCCATGATGGTAAGTTGGTATCCTTTCATACACAAACAGTAATAACTGCACAGTGTCAGAGATTTCTCTGTTTACTTCACTGGTTGTGTTGCAGAGAATGAGCCTGACGAGGATGAGGCTGATGTCATTTCTCGTGAGGCATTGAAGCGTCAGTCTCAGCTAATCATTGACTCCAACTCTAAAAGAAAGACCAGGAATAAGAAGAAGAAGAAGAAGGGCAAGTTCTAATCTGACAACACAATCTTCAAGGTCTCCCAAAATCAAGCAAAGTGAAGTATAAAATGGGAGGATTGTGAGCTGATTAAAAAGAATCTGTCCAAGATTTTCCCGTATAATTGTTTCACCTCTACAGCTGTTTTGTGTCTTAGCTGCTGCTATAAAGATATTTAGTAAACAACAAATGAAAATATATATTTTAACAGTGTAATAATCTTAAATGATTTTCATGAATTGATGCTTTGTGTCTATACTTATTGTGTAAGTGGGTTTGTTTTGACAATAGTCAGGTGTCACTGTTGCACCAGCACACGCTGCCCCCACCTCTGTTTTTTCAAGCTCACATTTCACCCTCAGCCTTTCTGGAAGGCTGTTAAAAAAACTTTTTACCATAACTCCATGCATGGTGTGTGTGTGTGTGTGTGAAAGAGCCTAGTAACTTGTCTTCAAATGTTTGTTTTCTTCTTATCCAGTTGATAGAAACCAATCCATTGTGAATGTTGTGGGTTTTATCTCACAGACACGATGCACAGTAGCCTGCGGTGTACTGAAAGCCAATACATGTGATGAATCCAGCCTTTATTCATGCTTGAATTACATCAAACTTGTTTTGTCCTGCTATAAAGTACAGATGTGTTTATGAAGCCTCCCTTCTGAAGAATAACGCACACACACCTGAACTATTTCTGCAATGTGTGGTATCTTAGATAGCGTTCTTCCTCTCCGCTCAAATACTTTACATTAGTTGGAGCACATGGCCTAGCAGGCTGAACAATAAAGCTCCATACCAACATCTCAGAGGATAACCGCCCTGAATGCTTCAGAGTGCACACGGAGATAGGTCAGCAGCAGTGATTGAATGACGTACAGAAAGCAACCAGAAAGACAACTCTGTGCCATGAACAAAAGCCCTGAGAAATCCCAGGAGCACAGTTATTAGAGCTTTGTCTGTATGAGTCTGTGTTCCAAAAAAAAGGTAAGAATAAAGACAGCTGTGATATAATGTCTGGAGCACGACTCATGTTGCTTCATGTCTTTTTTTATCCATTGTCCTTTATTTATCTATGTTTCAGTTTGTTTTGCAAATGAACAGAGGCCATTAGAACTTGACTTGTACGATGTTTTGAAAGATAACATGAAAGGGATTTTGTGATATTGAAAACAAAATAAATCTGACTTAGCGTGGGATACTGGAGCTGTAGCTTGCCTAAAATATAAAATACCGGAAAGCTTATTTGATCCCAACACAGTTGGTTAAGCCTCTGTTTGTTGTGATGTTGGGACTAAAAAAAGTGCCTGAGAACAATTATATAGAGAGCTGGTTCACAGCTCTTTGTGCTTTGACTTCAGCTAAAGTAAAAAAACTGACCCTAAACTTCAAGTTAGTGTTATGTGCTAGCATTTATATAGCACATAGGGAGAAGGGAGCGGGAGATTGTCGGATGGATTGGGGCTGTGTCTGCAGTGATGTGCACACTGCACCAGTCTGTTGTGGTGAAGTCTACGTCCCTACCCTCACCTATGGTCACGAGCTTTGAGTAGTGACTGAAAGAATGAGTTTGTAAATGCAAGTGGCAGAAATGAGCCTCCTCCGAAGGGTAGCCAGCCTAGCCTTGTAGGGCAGAGTGCAATAACTTAACTTTTATCTGAATATTGAAGCAGGAAGTTAGAGGTTATACAGGCCTTTATGTCTTGAAGACATTCTTGCATCTGGCTTCATGCACAGATAAAGCTGGGTATCATCTCCATAACAGTAAAAATTTATCCTCATTTATGAAGGTTGGAGATTGGCCTATAATTAGCTAATTAGCTATTAGTGATGGCTTTTTGGGTAATGGTTTAATTATTGCCACCTTAAAAGCCTGTGGTACATAGCCAACTAATAAGGACAGATTGATCACATTTAAGATTGAAGCAGTTACTAATGGTAGCACTTCTTTGAGCAGTTTTGTAGGAATGGGGTCTAATAGACACATTGATGGCTTGGAGGAAGTAACTATTGAAGTGAACTCTGAAAGATCAAGTGGAGAGAAAGGGTCTACATAAATATTAGCAGTACTGAAAATAGCTGTACACAAAGATACGTCTGTGAGGTGGTTATGAATAATTTTATCTCTAATAATTAAAATTTTAATTATTAACTAAAGGTAACCAAAGGTCACATTTTAGCTATACATTTTTTATTCTACGTGTTTCAAGCACTTTACCTACCTCAAATCCATAGCCAATTTAGATCCACCCATTAACATAATGGCTTTGGACTGTAGGAGGAAGCCAAGTACCCAAAGAATGCTCAGGCAGGCACGGGGAGAACAAACTCCATGTAGGAGGGCGACAGCTGGGGTTCAAACACAAACTTTTTTGCTGTGAGGCAACAGTGCTAACCATTACATAACCATGCCAGTGATGTGACTGTAAATGATGCTACCAAAGCTATTTTCCCTGAGTGGTTAATACTGCTGTCTCATAGCTAGAGGATCCTGGCTTTCAACCTCGGCAGGGTTCTCTGTGGAGTTTGCATATTTTTTCTCCAGGAACTCTGGTTTCTTCCGCCTTCAAAAAACCAACTAGGCTAATGCTATTTATTTTTGCCTGGGGCACTCTGGGGAAATCTCTTTTTTTCACTTCCTTCTTGTAATAAAAAAAAAAAAAAAAGTGGTACTAAGTTAGAACTCCATGTATAGGACACAAAATCTCTCCACTGACGTGATACTTTAAGCATCAGACACTTCCTTCCCTGCATTCTAGAGAATTTACACAAATGTGTACGTTTTCTGCATCAACAATGTCCTTATTAATGCAAATAAAAACAATAAATAAAGAAACCAAAGGTAACAGTTCAACATAGATATGAATTCTGTATTGATTTTAGTTAATTATGCTCAGCCTTTCTTTTATAATATTGATTCTGCTACATCAAGGTGCAAGCCTGATTTACTCTTCAGTCCTCAGTTATGTTTGCCTGGTTCCAGCTGAGAGAGTTCGAACATAACGAGAGAATACTGTCCAAGATCAGGCTACTTTTATGGCTTTTGTGGGAGGAAGCTGTGTTTGGGAAGGTAACCTCTTTAAATATGGCACCTATTCATGTCAATGTTAAATGAACTTAAAATACATTTATTTCTTTATGAGGAATCATGCACATCTCTGCCATGGTATTTAGGCAGGTTATGAAGAACAGGAAACATTACCCAAAGATTAGTCAGGGACCTAGCAGCAATACTTTGAATCCTTTGACAAACAGTGGGCACATTTTTTTCTCTTTCTTGAGAAAACATTTTCTAATACTGGACTTCCTTCTTTTTCTTTTGATGCTCTTTCGTGGCTATCAACATATCTGCCTGCCTGTACCTGGTTTTAGGGGATATATACAGCTGCTGACTGAGATGACAACACTGTGTTAAGGATGTTTATCACCAAAAAGTGCAGTGGTTTCTGAACAAAGAATTCATATTTTGTAGTAAAAGAGACCCACTGCTGAAGAAAAGAGACACTAGTCATAGGCATTCTTACCTGAGTATGTTTTTTTTCGCTCGATAATTCCACTGCTTCTTTCATGTTTTTATTAAGAAGCATGTGTTGGTCTCTAAATTACTGAGGGGGACTTGTACCTTGAGCCCCTTGAAATCTACACCTATAGGTCTATTTTATCAGGTTTTTTTATCAACCAGTAAGTGAGAGGAGGCAGGCCTGCTCCTTCTGTTGTAGAATTTGAATCACTGCCAGAAGTGTAGGTTTGTTTCTTCAGCATCTCCTCCCAGAATGCTTTCACTTGAAAATGCCTCAGCTGTTAGTGGAGGCTTTAGACATGACTGCATTGCCTTTTAAATGTGCCGCAATCCACTCCTGGGTAAGGAGAAACATTTAGGGGCTTGACATTTTAACATTATTCAACATTATTCAACATTATTTTATGACAATTTATACTGTACCCAGTTTAACAAAAAAAAGAGGTTGATTAAAAATTCAAGATTCCCTTATTGTCAGTGCATATACAAGCATACACAATGAGACTCAGAACAGTTGCTCTTGCAGTCAAAAAGGATAAGTAATAAATTAAGAAATAAAATAAGCAATTAAGAGAAAATAGAATAAATAATTACGTTTACATTTCTACAACAGAGGTGCTTATATTTCTAATATTTCTATTCATGGCTGAGGTGAAAACGAGGGCAGGGAGTTTGTGGTTTATTGTGATGAGCAGGGCAGCTGAGCCAGAGTGAATTGTGTGACTTGTGAGAAACACGATTAAAATGGGGCATAATTATATATCACAGAGAGTACAGCCAAACAAGGAGGAGGCCATTCCAACACACACAGTCACATACACGTACACACATGCGCAGGGCATCATCCACCCACAAACACAAAGAACAATCAGCCCTCAGTGATAAATACCAGTGTCTTCCTTCCAAGTTTCACACTGTCTCTAAATGAGGACTCTGGGTGGACAAGTGCCGCTCTGAACAAGGATTACCGAGGAGCAGTAAGTGACTATTATTTTATTTATTATCAGAGTGATGAAGATTTTTCTTGTAGATACTGTAGCTGACACATGTATAGGAAATTGAATATGTGAATTTTATACCTTTTTAAAGAGATATTGAATAGTTAGCTTGAAAGCAGTATATCGTATTCTGTAGCCGTTGTCATTTTGCCTTATTTTGACATGTGTCCATATTGATATAAGCTTTTTCATAGCAGATAGGCAGTTAAAAAAAACTATAAATGTATGTCTATGACAATGTCGACACTCCTATTTTAACAAAGGAAATACTGGCACAGGGTCATTTCATGTACACACTATATAACTTAAATCAATTCAAAAGAAATTCCCCCATAATTGAATGCTTTTTTATATGTCTCTGTCTGTTTTTTGTATTCTATGGAAGCATAAATAGATGTATTTTATTAAGAGGTGAATTCTCTGAATTAAGATCCTTTATGCCGTAATGCAGCACTGAGTTCTGCTGAATTCTTTATGCTTATATTCAGCTAACACGGATCCAGTTTTTAGCACCGCTCTGTTTAATAGATTTTCAAATGGCTGGACAGAGGACGCATTTAAGAGTAGTATAGTGTAAGCTGCTCTGGTATAAACTTCAACTGACTGCAGCTGATTGCCTCCACACTCTTCTCCCTGACACAGATGAGGCAGCAGGTGTGGGAGAGATCTGACGAGGCGTGTGGGCCCGTAGCGTGACCAGCACACAGCGAGAAGATGAGGACCATCCTTCCAATGTGCGGAGGCAGCAATGCAGGGGAACCCCGCAGCCTCCGCAGCAGGGTTGGTAGGATGAAGAGGCTACTTTGGCTCAGGCAGAGTCAGTGCATGGGCGTTCACATGAACACGGAGCCCGGAGTGTGGCTGAGGAGTTTCCAGTTTTTGGACACCGATGGACAGTATGAGGTGAGTTTGGAGTTTTTAAGCACTGTTGAGAAGAGGCTTGCTGTAATAGCTGACTGCTGCGCTTGGTGTCCTGTCATCCATTGTGTTGTACATTTTTTGTCAAAATATTACACATAAAAGTGAATGTCCTAAAAGGTAATAATACAATTAAGTCAAGGCATACCCACTTTAAATATGCAGCTCATTGTCTGACTAGATCATGAAAGACTGTAATGAAAACACTGAAATATGAAGGTGTTATTTCCATATAATATGACTGACATTAAATATCATTTACAAGGAATTAGGTTATTAACTTTTTCAGATTTTTTTACATCTTTATTTAGGTTTTAGTTGACTGAGAGTTAGTAGATTCAAATGGCTGAAATTATTTGGCCATCAGAGTTTACTGAAAACATCAATTTATTCTTCTGTGTATCAGGACAGATCAAGTTAGATTGTATTGGAGTCTTTATTGTCCCTGAGGGCAATGTGGTTTGTAAACAATAGTATACGCGACCAATACACATCATAAATAAATGAAATACAGACACATATAGCATTCATTAGATGCTGTCATGACAAAGTTGCACTAAGCTGTAAAAGCACTTAGAGTCCATTATTGCTGAAGTGTACTGTGTAGTGGTAAAACCTACAGTTCATTTAAGAACCCAACAGCTGCGGCAACAAATGACTTGGAAGACATGATTTTCATTAATGATTAACTGTTGAGTTAGCATTTAACAAAATATGTAAAAAAAAAAAAAAGTCTGACGTCTGACTCAAAGATATTCTGTTTCTAGAGAAGGGAGCACCTGCTTTTGCAAAATGTAAACCATCCATTTAAAACTGAGAATTATTGTTTTTGTTGAAGGTTAATTTTTCTTTGAAACAATAATGGACATTAATGCCCATTAAAAGTTCCTAGAGCCCAAGTCGATGTTGCCAACAGCAAAACCCAATATTAATTCTTACTCTAACGGAAGATCACGAAAGACCAGAGAATTAAAAATTACTCCCATCCGAGAAGCTGATAATATTTTTTAACTCATTACTTAAGAATTCAGAATTCAGTCCTGTCCAGGCTAAATTTATAGTTGGAGCTGGCAAACAAAGCAGCACTAATAACCAGTGAATTATTAGGGCTTATTTGTCTTCTTGTTTTTGATAACTGCACTGTATCTGATCGTGTATATATTACGTCATTGTTTATGTCAGGTGTTTTTCCTATGTATACTTGTGTGCATGTGTATATATCTGAGAACTTCTGCTATTTTTCCGATGTTTCACATTTATGACGTCATTAACAATAGCCTTTTAGTAACAATAAGGAAGTATAAAGAACTGCAGTGCAACAGACTCCCCGGGAAGTGTATCGCATTTCAGATTTTAAAAAAAAAAATCATGTTCCATTTTTTAAAGAAAACAACTTTAATGTTTTGGATTCTTCTTGTAGTCATGCTTTTATTTCTTGCCTGCCTGCCATCACATCACCACTTCATGTGTGTAATTAGAACTAATTGAGGTCTCTCCTTCCTTTGTTTCTCCACTCTTTTGTTTAGCCTCTGTTGAAACAGAGGATGGATTTGTGAAACATGAAGAGTGAGTGAGACAGAAACTCATTATGCAAACAAAAAGCTCATTCTTCCCTCTGGGCCTAATGAGCAGTGACTAGAGATGCTCCATCTGCTCAGCTTGCCAGTATTTTGCTTGTCAGTTTGTCTCCAAATGTATGCAATAACATTTTCTTTCGTTTAAATACTTTAGTGCCTTTTGTCATTTTGTGGGATGTTTTTTTTAGTCACACATATTTTTAAAACCAAAACCTGTCTTTGTGGAATGCCACCACGCCTTTAAAACTACAAACAGGAAGGTAAGCTTGAAGTGCTCAAGAAAAAAAACTGTCCTGACTAGATTCTTTCATGGCATGACTGCATTGTTTCTATTTTGTTCATACTGCCCTGGAATCAGCTTTTCACTCCCATGATCAATCCTCCTTTAACGTTTTACATTCAATTTCTTCCTGTGAAGTGTTTTTGTAAGATGTAAAATATTTCCTCATATCGTATAAAGCAAACTGAAAGCTGCTGACCTATTTAAAAGGAACATTTTCAGTTCAGTTCAATTTTATTTATATAATGCCAGTTCACAAGTCACCTCAATGTGCTTTATATTGTAAGGCAAAGACACTACAATAATACAGAGAAAAGCCCAACAATCAGAGGACACCCCACCCCCTCCCCTGAGCAAGCACTTGGCAACAGTGGGAAGGAAAAACTCCCTCAGGGAGGGGCAGTCATCTGCTGCGACCGGTTGGGGGTGAGGGGAGGGAGACAGGACAAAAGAGGCACTGTGGAAGAGAGCTAGAGATTAATAATAACTAATGATTAAATGCAGAGTGGGGTATAAACAGAGTGAAAAGAGATGAATGAAAAGAAATACTCAGTGCATCATGGGAACCTCCCAAATAAGGGAGGATTCAGGGTTACCTGATCCAGCTATAATGATAAGCTTTGTCCAAAAAAAATGACATTTTAAAGCTTTATCTTTAAAATAGAGAGGGTGTCTGTCTCCCGAATCCAAACTGGGAGCTGGTTCCACAGAAGAGGGGCCTGAAAACTGAAGCCTCTGCCTCCCATTCTACTCTTAACTATCCTGGGAACCACAAGCAGTCTGAGAGTGAAGTGCTCTACTGGGGTCATACAGTACTATGAGGTCTTTAAGATAAGATGAGGCCTGATTATTCAAGACCATGTATGTGAGGAGAAGGATTTTAAATTTGATTCTGGATTCAAGAGGGAGTCAATGAAGAGAAGCCAATATGGGAGAAATATGCTCTCTCTTTCTGGTCACTGTCACTTCTCTAGCTGTAGCATTTTGGATCAGCTGAAGGCTTTTCAGGGAGGTTTTAGGCCAGCCTGATAGTAATAGTTATAATAGTCCAGCCTAGAAGAAATAACTGCATAAATTAGATTTTCAGCATCACTCTGAGGTTAATCTAATTAATGTCCTCCTTCACTACATTCAGTGAAAAAAAAAGAGTTAATTTTAGTAAATTAAACATCATCAAACTCTTTGTTGTCTGGTTTCCCTATAAAATCTTACTGATTTATCCCCACCTTCAGTGACTTTGTACTTTGCAGTGTGAGAACCACTGCTTTGAGCCAGCTTTCTTGTGATTGGCTGTGCATACAGAGCAGTATGAAATCTGAGCTGTTGGCTCACAGGAGATTCATTTGTACACACACTGATCTTAGCCATGTTTAATATGAGCCACCAGGTGTCACACTAGTTTCTATTTCTGTTTGTCTCCACATGGGTTTGTGTTATAAATACAGTATTTCTAAACACTGACTTATTATTATTTTTTCTAAACTTATATATCACTATCACACACACTGTAAGCCCTCATATTGCATGTGTCTGATACAACACTCAGACGCTGTTCCTATTCTGGGAAGGTTCCTGGACAATCCCAATATCAGGTGGCTTCGGTGAGTGAGGTGGCTGCTGCATTTTTTTATTATGTGCTTCCAGTGACGTGACGCTGAATTTATGACCAGCAAACATGCCAAGCCCATGACAAAATGTGTTTATTCTGACACTAGAAGTCACAGACTTCATCTCTAATGGCTGTGCAGGGCTCTTTTAAAGTGTTAACCTAATATAGGATACAGAATATCAGAAACATTGTCAGTATGAATATGAATTATGAATCATAATTAACTATAAGTATGAATTCACTGTATAACTTTCATGCAAAAATAAGTCCTCGTATATGATTATTTGTGTCACTTGGTTGTAATTGGGAAAATATAACCATCATTCTCCTTTTTAAAATGATTACGGTTGTTACAGATGTACTTTAGAGATTTGGAAAAGCATGCAGTAAACTCTGCATAGAAAATAAGTATAGAACAATTAAATACCATTTCGGTAATTGTGTCTTCGTCCATCGCCTTAGTTTAGTTTACTTGAGTGGTTCACTCGCCCTGGATAGACTTGCGACCTGCCTCTTGCCCCACGCCACCCCGCCCCCGTGACCCTGAATTACATAAGTGTTTAAGAAAATGGATAGATGGATGGAGGGAGTAATTGATTCCTGCTATCACATGTTAACAACAATAATCACATTGCTCTGCTGATGTTGTAACAACAACATTGAAAACCATAACAGTATTATAAATGTAAAATGTGCATCATAATATCTGCTGCCATTTAGTCTCAGCATCTTATTGGCCAGTTGTGTTGACCCTGCCCACACCTGTTCACGAGCCCCGCCCACTGAAAGATCTCTTCCCTCTGCTCGTCCTGACGTCCTTCTAGTTACTCCGCGGTTTGGAAAGTTGGACTTCGGACCTCAGGGTGTTTATATATTTGCGTTTCAATAGATCCAATTTCGTTACGTTATTTATCAAAGATGAAAGTCTCAGGTTTACTTCAGAACTGAAGCCAAGTGTCGGAAAACAGTCGAATCCCTGAATTTCCACTGCGGCAAGACTTTACGGACAGAAGGATTTATTTATCCCAAGAGCAGGATAAAGATGGGAAAATGGCATTTATCCATGGTGGGTTAAATGAACTATCACTAATTCCAATTCTGCTTTCTGTCATGCATTGGTTATGAGTTAACACGTGAATCTGACTGTGGTGTTTTAGTCCTTGTTGTCACTTGCAGTCAGCTTCATGCGAATTAAATCGTGTATCTCTGGTCAGCAGGGCAAATATACTCAAAAAGGTTTCATTCAGTCACTGGTGGATTCAGTGCATAACCCAGTATGCACCGAATCCACCAGTGTCAATGTGTCCGCGTATTTTGCACGCTGGTTTCTGTCATGTGGTATCAGGTATTTGAAGATGTGCTCCGCTTCACCTGTCGGACGTGTACCAAATGACGCTTGTTTATCAGCGCAGTCAGCGAGACTCATTCCAGGTCTGGGAGGATTAGAAGATGAGGTAGCACCCAGATTTAATGGCAGGTTTGAAATTAGTTTAAACCTGCTTTAATCTATTTGGTCGAATCAGTCACTCTTTATGCTTTCTGTAGGGGGAGATTGTATGTTGTATTTGTGCGTCTATTTTTCTTTCTTGTTTATTTATTTATTTATCATTTCCTGTGGGTTTTGGAGCCCTATTGTTGCCTGATGTGTGTGGCTTTGAGTCAGATAATGTTTTTGAAGTTGTGGTTAGGAAAGGTAGACAATTGATTTTAAAAGATATCCCCCGGTAGGCTTTGAAGGGCTAAGGATTAAGCTGGAACAAATAATTAGTGTTGTCTTCTCTCCATTTATAGTTATTAGTATTTGCTGAAGTTGCTCTGCATTTTATGTACTTAGTAATTCATCTGATAAATGCACTTTGCCTTGTTTAGGATTTTTTTTAATTTCAAAAAAGTTTTCAAGGCCTTATTGCTTGGCCATCATATGATGCTATAATGCTGTTATGAATATTACAAAATTACAAAAATCTAGAGGCATTTTTTTTTACCGTCAGCGCTCATGTTAAAAACAAGTTTTAAAGAAATCTTTCAAAACTACATTACCGAAACCACAGCAAAAATCCACCAATGGCCTGTTTCCCCCCACTGCTTGTCTGTTTCTCTAAAGTTTTGGAGCGTGTAGTGCAGTGTGAGTTGAAATGTGATGGTGTAGCCATCTCAGGATAAAATAGACTTTCAAATTCCTCATCAAATTATGGTTAACTGAATCATCCCTGTGTCTGTAGGCATTAACAAATACAGTACCAGTCAAAAGTTTGGACACACTTACCAGTACGTGTGTCCAAACCTTTGACTGGTACTCTACGTCAGTTAGTATTTTCATTTAGTCATTGGTCACTAGGTGTGTCTGTCACAGATGTAAAGCAGTCACTGTGGAAAGAGTTCCATGGCTTTTCATATTCTCCCATGTAAGCTAAATTAATTTTTGTGTTTCTGCACAAAGGAAGAACAGAGCAGAAAATCCATTTCATGTGTTAGATCCATATTTGCCAAATAATGACCTTGAGTTTTCTGCTGCAGGACCCGGTGCAGGAGTGGGGCGAGGAGGAGGAGGATGGGGCAGTGTTTGGCATCACGCTACGCAGGGAGCCTGTCGTGCCGACCTCGAACATGACGGAGATTCAGACGACCATCAGCTTCGTCCAGTACCACACGGTGAAGGTGCGCAGGCTGAAGGCTGCCACCCTGGAGCGTCTGGTTGCCCACCTGCTGGACCCTGAGAAAAGGGAGCCCGACTTCATCCATGTGTTCCTCTCCACATACAGGGCCTTCACCTCCACCAGCAACCTCATTGAGCTGCTGTTTCAGAGGTGAGATTTATAGACATGTGTTAAACTGAGACATGTTTTAACAAAACGTATGAGGGTGCAGGCAGCTGACCTGCAAACCTGCATATGAGATCATTGTTGCTGCTTGATTTAGCTTAGAAAATGTATGTGGGAGGAGCATGGAGAAGGCTGTGACATTTTGCAAAACGGAAAAGTGAAATCACTTAAGTTCTAATGATAGCTCCTTATCAGAAACCACACACAGATAAGACGTCTTTAATAACTGCCTCCTAACTTACTGACATTGGTATATTATTTTACTGTGTGCTACTTTTAAAAAGGTGTTCACTGCTTACAAATGAATGTGGAGCACATGCGTAATAACCAGGGTTTACAATACGCTCAATGCACAAATCAATTTCCAAAGGACACAGCAATTTAACACCCTCTTTACGTCGCCTCAGCTACTCACAAAGGAGGCAGGTTTCTATGCCAGGTATCATCGTCATGAACTAAACAAAGCAGCCTCGAGCTTTGTTCCATTGTGCAGAGATCATGGCTACACCCTAAACACCCAGTGGGGCTATTTACAGTTACGTGATTTATTTTGTCTCAGGAAGTACCTTCAGGAATCTTTCAGAAAGTACATATTTCAGGGTTTGTGTGGTAGAAGAAGAATAGAAATTAGCAAAGACTAAGCATGTGAGGATTTCTGAAGTTCTAAAATGAACTTATAGTTTACAACAAACTTGTTTGATTTCTGTCTTTTCTTTCCAACTCAGCTTTGCAAATGGTGTTCTGTATTGATCTGTGATCACTAGTGTCGAGTTCATATCAAACAGTCACCCTCATATTGTACCTGCAGTGCTTGTCACCATCAGAACAGACTGTTTTCTCTCCTTTGGCTTACAGGGTTTTGTACAGGATGTGGCCTTTTGTTGCTGTCATAAAAATGTTTAAACAACTATACTTTAACTTCACAGGTTCTGCCTAAATTGGATTGAATTTATGCAGCAAACTTACACAGTCGTTGTCTTGCTCCTTCAGTGTGATCGCTCCTGTTCTTAAAATTCTGTCTTATGTCCCGTTTTCGCGCAATAAGTAGAAGGATCCTGTGATAAAGCTTCCTACACATGCGGCAACATGGCACTGTCCTCCAGTTTTACTGCACGCATATAATTACTAAATGCCAAGGGGGACATTTATCTGTTTACGCTCATTACTCTGTAACAAGGACAGAGTGTCTCTGCAGGGATTCAGAGTGTTGCATGACATTTCCACAGGATGAACAGTTGTTAAGCCTCAACCCTGAAGCTTTGTTGTTTACAGGATTTTTTTCTATCATCACTAACTCAACATGTTGTCCCTTTCTGTAGTAAAAGTGCATAATCATGTTTCCCTCTTCCACCACAGAAACGACTCGGTCACGAACCTGGATAACTCAGTGAGTGCTCGCAGGTGAGTACAACAAACAATTACTTTTTTTTTTTTTAATGCATCTGTTGAAAATTATGCACATGTTCCTCTGCCATCAATTAAATCTCATGTCAAATTAATAATCAGTAATCATAATCTCCCATAAATCTCCTTTAGTACCTTGGTCCCAGTGATCCATCTTTGGCTGGAGGAATACAGCGAAGACTTCAATGACCCCCCTCGGTACCAGTCTCTCCGGACGTTGTGTGTCCACATGCAGCATCGCCTCTGCTTCAGACATTTGGTTCATACGGCAGAGAGCCTGCTCAAGAGTCTCCAGGAACAAGGTAAAGTTAAAAAAAAAACAACATAATGTCAGGGCAGTAGAGACTGACCAACTTGTGAATCAGTTGTTATATTGGAGGAAGAATATAAGTTTCACATTCAAGACCTTATTTCAACAGTCTGTCATTTAAATTACACTGTGTTCACTGGTCCGCATTAACTCTAATGACTTCTAATAATCTGATTTAGTTCAAAAGATTCTCAGCGACTTGTCCAAAAATGAAGCTGCAGCAATCCCAGTTGTAGAATTTGCATTAATATCTTTAAAAATGTACAGCATACATCTAGCGATGAACTGTGAGATACTTGTTTCAAACTACGATGACCTCATTTGCGTAACTGTTGATTTTTATAATGTCATTTTTACAGCATCAATAACACCCCTCGTCTTTTACAAAAACTGCCGCAGGTTCTCGAGTGTTTTCCGTCACGTGTCCGTTGGGCAGCACATCTTGATGTCATTTATGATTTGGTGTGTTTGACAGATTGCAGCCAGCCTGCGTCAGAGCACAGCAGTGAATCACTGCAGCAGGTGGATGGAGGAGAGTTGCCCGCTAAGGACGAAGACAAATACAACTTTATGGACTTCCCCGTTAGGGAAGTGGCTGAGCAGCTGACCAGACTAGATGCTGTAAGTTTCATTTGGAAGAATCTTGATCTTCTGTGTTTCCTGGTTCATTGTTGGATGGGTTTTTATTTCCCTGTCTTATGCCAATCTTTCCCCCAGGAGTTGTTTGTCAAAGTGGTGCCGTTCCACTGCTTGGGCTGCATCTGGTCCCAACGAGACAAAAAAGAAAACCGAAACCTGGCGCCAACAGTTCGCGCCACCATTTCCCAGTTTAACGCCATCACCAACTGTGTCATCACCTCACTCCTCTGCACATCCCCGCACCGCCGTACCACTTCCTCTCCCATCTCGTCACCTTGTTTGTCCTCTAACTTCCTGTACCCCTCCTCTGCCCCGAGCTCACCTCGCAGCTCACGCACCAGCCCCTCTCACAGGGCGCGCATCATCGAGAGGTGGATTGCTATTGCACAGGTTTGTGCCACAAAAACAAACAAAAAAAGAGATTAATTAAAGGTTTCCATGAAAATTATGGACACGAGAAAGACTTGAAAGGACATGAGAAACGTTTTGTATCTGTGCAGGAATGCAGACAGCTGAAGAACTTCTCTTCTTTAAGGGCCATCCTTTCAGCTCTGCAATCCAACGCTGTGTATCGCCTCAAAAAGACGTGGGCTGCTGTCAGCAGGTCAGCAGTTATTTAATGTATTTCATGTTTTACTCAGAACTAGAATATACTACTGCAGAAATAAAACCTGTCTTTGTCATAATAATTTTTTTTTTGTTCGTTTTCAGGGAAAGCACGGCCACCTTTGATAACCTGTGTGAGACTTTTCCTGATGAGAACTGTGTGCTGGCCAACAGGGAGATCCTAGTGGAGGTACCTTCATTTGTTTTCTACACATGAGAGAATGTGTACTTGAAGGGAAAAGGCTGTTATTTGTACCAAGTGTACCAGTTCTTGAAATGGGCAGAACTGTGCTTCCTTCAGGATATCCGTATCTTGAGCGCAGTCCTCTGAGAATGCATGTACAGAATGATGAATGCGCTGCAGTAAGAAATTAGCAGGATACTTCCTGGATTGTGTAACAGGAGCCTTGTTTGACTTCTCATAAAGCCTACTTTATTATTATACATGTCTCTTGGTGATCTGCACTTCTCCTTATCCATATGAACTGTCACACTATTACCCACACTCTTTGGTAAATTAAAACCTGACAAACAAACATATGCTTGTGCATGCCCAGAGACCACACTATCAGCTAAATGCAATAAAATTCCAGCCATGAATACCAATGCGGCCACACGAATTCTCACACAGCTTAGTGGAAGCAGCCCTGTTATGGTGGGATGCTTTAATCACAGTCTCTCTATTTGCTCTGAGAGCCTTTCCCTGTGAAAAGCAACTTGCATGAGTGTGTATTCAGTAATCACTTTTATCAGTGACAAATAGAAGCCCATTGTTCTCAACCGACACCAATAAAACTGCAAATAAAAGTAGCTCCTCTGGCTTTTTCTCCACACAGTGGTTATTAATAAATTGAATGCACATGTCTAATACTCATGTGCAAGTTTTAAACACATGTTTGTGCTGAAGAAACACTCACACACCCACAGCACCCTGTAAAGAGGCACTCAACTCTGACGGGAACAGTTATATAATATGCCGACTTTGTTTTCTGCTCGCATTAAAAACCTGAATGTCCATTTTCCTGCAGGATGGGACTCACCCACACAGCAGTGGCACACCAGTTTATAAATCACCCCAACTCTGCTCGGAGTCCAGACAGATGGTAAGAGGATACTCGTCATCATTTTTGCTTCCTCAATTTCAGGTTTCACTTAAAGGCTAAAGTGAATCTGTCAGCTTTGCAGGCCAGTAAAACTAAAAGAAAGTCTGTTTTTCCCATCATCATCAATTCAGCTTCCTTAAATATTGTTGTCAATTTTACTTCCCATCTCAGTTTCTAGATAGGTTGCCAACTTCCCCTTCTTTATTGAATACATATTTAATGGAAATTTTACATAAACTTACAGCTCACGTGAACGTTCATATGATTGAAAAGATGTAAAATGTGATGGTAGGATTTCCCACGTTCATTGGTTTACTCAGCCTGGGTGGGGCCGTGTGTAAAATGTTTAATACCCACTGAGATGGTCTTCTTTGCTGTTGTGTGTCTTTGTATATTGTATTTCTTTTTCTGCTTATGCCACTGATGTGCAGTTGAGCTTTAAATATCCTCTCCTCTGTTGTTTCCTTCTTCACTGTTTGCCCCTGTAATAAACTCTCACAAGAAGTTAGTTGATTGTGTTTTCCTGCTAATTTTCTCAGGGGTGTTCTTTATCATAAATAATGGATGGTTTGGGGTTTTTTTGTGTTTAGAACTTCAGCAGTGGTGTGGTACCATACCTGGGCACTTACCTGACAGTCCTTACCATGCTGGATACAGCACTGAACGACACCGTGGATGTGAGCTCTTTATTTGTTTTTCTTTATGCCACTTCAGTGGACCTGTGATCCAGTATAACATCAGTTGTCTATTTTTCCCGTTTTTGTTCACAGGGTGTACTCATAAACTTTGAGAAACGCAGACGGGTAGGTGTCGCCTCCTAGTGGTGCCTTATATAAATGACTGACAGATTTCTATGTGCTGCCTTATTGTGCTTTTTGTTCTATGGATTAATCTCTGCCATATTTTATTGTTTTGCTTTGCAGGAATTTGAGATTCTCTCTCAGATTCGGCAGCTTCAGGCTTCCTGTTCCCACTACAGTTTTCCACACAACCCCTGTATCACCACCTGGCTGCAGGCGCACTCGCTGCTCACAGACCAGGAGAGGTAAGATGCACACTGAACCCCTTCATATATATTATGAAGCAGGTTCTGATGAAATCCATCATGTCTTATTTTATCTGTTTTTTGTTTATTGTAGCTATGAACTGTCTTGTGAACTGGAGCCTCCAGCTGACCTCTGCCCCAACTCTCCCAACACGTGGAGCAGTTATGTGCTGACTAGGAAGCTCGCTGCGTAAGTTTAAAGTCTGTCAGTTTATTTTAGGTATTTTAGAGGTTGAAATTATATATATGACACAAAATTAGGAAAAGCATAATAGTTATCCTTCAAAGTCTTGTTTACAGCTTTTTCAGTTAACTGAATGAAAGCTATAAGTGTTAAATTACTAAATCAATGAAGGTGAATACCCTTAAAAATTCCATCAATGTTGGAATAATCATTGAACACAAAAGCAAGTGCTCAGAAAGACTCAACTCAAATTGCATCTGCAGGTTTCGAACATCCGGTGACACCCCCCTCAGGAAGACCCACGCTGACCAGATCAGTGTGTCATCTTCTGGCTCGAGCGGTTCAGACATGGAGGACCTTCCTGTTCCTCAGCCCTCCCCCCTCAGACTCAAGCTAAAGGTATGAACACTGGCAGTCTCCACACTCCTGTATTTATAGCCAGTGGGACGGTCAGCAGGCACAGATGTGATATTCATATTCTTTGCTCCCCTCTCTCCCCTCAGTCATTCTCGGGCTCCCTTCACAACGTCACAGAAGGCTCCTCCTCCGGGTCCTCCTCTCCGTCCTTATCTAGATCCTCCTGCAGCTCCTCACATCCAGACCTCACATCCCCCTCTCTGGTGCTGAGCCCAGAGTCATCGTCATCCAGCTGCTCTCCTCAGGCTGCGCTGCCGGTTTACAACAAACAGGTTGCCGACTCGTGTATCATCAGGGTCAGTGTGGAGTGTGTCAGCAATGGAAATGTCTATAAGAGCATACTGGTATGTTTTTATAAACTGTTATATATGCTCTAAAATGATCTCAGTTCAATTAAATGTTATTTATACAGTGCCAAATCACAACAATCGCCTGAAGGTGCTTTGTGTTATAAGCAAAAGACCCTACAATAATACAGAGATTATGACATTATGGACACGCATCAATATGAATGTGAAGTGCTGACTCTGGTGTTTCCTCTCCAGCTGACCAGTCAGGAGCACACACCTCAGGTGATTCAGAGAGCTCTTGAAAAACACAACATGGATGAGTTCAGTTGCAGTGACTTCGACCTCTATCAGATGCTCAAAAATGGAAAAGGTGAATATTGCCACTTCCTGTTTCACTTTCAAACATTTGAGTGCTGATGTAACATGCTCGGAAGAGAATTAACCCCCACCAGGGAGCAGTATTAAAGCTTCTGTGTGTGGTGAAGCTTCTGCTTGTGGCACAAAACACGAGAGCATCTAAAAAGTAGTAAATAAATAATGAAATGTGTCCTTAAACTGTGCACTGCATAAACTAGCTAAATGCCATACCAAAATTTAATCCGAAAGCAGGAAAAGTTTTGACTTGTGCAAAAACAAATGCAATCATCAATCAGTAGCTTTACATATATTATAAGGCAAATCAGCCTCAAAACAAGATGACATATATATATTCTCAACTCCTGCTCTTGTTATACTTTAATAGTTCGTAGCTTTTTAAATAGACTTGAAGTGTAGATCTTATTGGAAATTAGTGTCTGCATTAATCTGACAAAATGCAGGAAACTAAATGGCACTTTGCTCCTCTTCTTGCCTCAGAGCTCCAGATACCTGACAAAGCCAATGTGTTTTATGCCATGTGCCCCACTGCCAACTATGACTTTGTCCTGCGCAAACGCTGGAGGAGCCACGGGAGAAATTTTGGCTCTTCAGCCAGCCCTGGAGTTCTGCCCAGATGCCGCCGTGGAAGGTGAAACATATTTGTCTGAATGAAAGGATCGGAGGATGCTCTTTTCCTTTTTTTTTTTTTAAAGAGAGAGCGGAGCTGTTCATCTGCACCACTTACACAGACACAAGTGTGGCTGTTTGTACCTACTCATCAACATAAGATTGTTACTATGCAGCAGAAAAGAGCAGCGCTGCCACGGAGATTCCCAGACTTCGACTGAAATATAACTTGGAGAAGTTCTCATTGAGGCTCAGTATTCATCAGGAGCAGCACTGGCTTGAAGAGTTTGAAGGAAATGTCCAGATATTCATAGAACTGAATGCCAAGAGTAACAAACAATCCAGCTATTCACCCAGGACGGGTGCCATGAATTGTTCCCGATGGAGGAGCACTTCAGCTTTCACCACAGGAGATAATGCACATCAGGATCAGCTGGTCTGACAAAGCAGCCCTGTGTCATAACTCAAAATAATCTTGCTGTGTGACTACAGAATCGAACAGTTTTGTCTGTGACTGATATAACAGACATGGCACTTTCTCTCAGCCTGTTCTGGCTGTGTGAGTACCAGGCGCTGCTGATCTTCTCAAACCTCAGAGAACAAAATGAAGAACAGTGAGTCAGGATGATTAAATACTGGACGCTCGCTCTTGGTTGATGAGCACGCATCAGTGTCGAACACAAACTGTGTGATTTCAGCCGTGCTGAGGGAATTGGATAGAAAATGAAACACCTATTTGCCCTGATATGGACATGTTTGCAACAAGTATTCAGTTGTTTTGTAGTTGAATATTTAAATATTTGAATGTAACTTAATATAATTTTGTCATCTAATATTATTTAAAGAATTTCAGTATTCAGCTTTTAGAGCTAAATTGATGTAGTGAACATGTTTTGTTTTCATGTTTTCCAGTCTTAGATGAAGTGCTGTATAAATCCTGTTAACATTTAGTTCTCATAAGCTCATCAGTTTTGTGTTTATGTTGTCGTTCTGTTTAATTGAAGAAATCTGTCTTTTTTTATTTGTCATTATTTTGCTGCGGTTATATGAAGGAGACTTTTTATGCATGATAATATGAACATTACATATGTTTATAATCTGTGGCCTTGCCTGGATTGTGGCAGTTAAGTTTTAATGCATTAATCTGGAGCAATTATAGAACACCAGGCCTTCTGCAAGAAGTTGTATCCAGCTCGCTCTGCGTGCGTCACTGTGAACGGTATTAATCTGAAGAGTGGTTCTCGTATGTGAAAATGAAGGGTGAACTAGCATGTGAATTAAATTTGACAGATAAAGGCTACTCTGTGATGCTGAATCTTCCCTAAAACTACCAGGAAATTTTTTTTTGTATGCACTAAGAATAGAAATTGAAGTCAAGTTAAAAAAAAATTTCAGTCAACGAAGTTTTGTTTTTGTTTTTCTTTAAGAAAAACCTCTTTTTTTTCTCGTTCACTTTAGAGCTTCTGTGATCTGGTAAAAGAAAAAAACAGTTGGTAACAAAAGAAGTTGCAGGTGCATTAAATAAAGGAGATGAATTGGCAGGCTTTCATGTTTGTTTCTTAATTCAAGTGACTTCAAAAGTTCTGTATGGAAAAATTTAAACATTTTATTTCAATAGATTATTTATTAAGTTTAAACATTTGCACATTAAAACTGATGTTAAACAAATTTTTTGTCACCGTGCCGCTATAATTATGTCTTGGGATTTATTCTGTTCTTGATGGTGTGGCTTCCTTAAACAGAGAAGAGACGTACGCTCACCAGCCTTTCTTCATGACACACATTCAGGGTGCTGGAGACATTCCTCAGAGATTTTGGTCCATATTGGAATGGTAGCATCACATAGTTGCTGCGGATTTGCTGCACATCCATGATGTGAATTTCCCTTTCCACCACATCCCAGAGGTGCTCTATTAGATTGAGATCTGTTGACTGTGGAAGCCATTTAAGGACATGAACTCATTGTCGTGTTCAAGAAATCAGTTAGATGGCGCACTACCCGTCAGAAGATGGGCAGAATGTGGTCATAAAGAGATGGATATGGTCAATAATAAAACTCAGGTAGGCTGTGACATTTAAACAATATGGTATGGGTGCAAAGGGGCCAAATGTTTGCTGAGAAAATAGCCCCACACTATTAGACCACCACCATCATCAGCCTGAGCCATTGATACAAGGCAGGCTTAGCTGACAGGAGTGACATGTGGTGTGGTCTTCAGCTACTGTACCTAATCTGCTTCAAGGGTCAATATGATGTGCCATCAGAGATGCTCTTCTGCATACTTTAGTTGTAAAGAGTGATTATTGGAGTTACTGTTGCCTTCCTATCAGCTCAAAGCAGTCTGGACATTTTCTGGCTGAGACAGACCTCTGGCATCAGCAAGGCATTTTCTCCCAGAGAACTACCACTCACTGGATATTTCCTCTCTTTTTTTGACCATTCCTCATTGTTGTGTGGGAAAATCTCAGTAGATAAGCAATTTCTGAAATACTCAGATCAGCCCATCTGACACAAATGACCATGCAACATACAAAGTCAATTAAATCACATTTTTTTCTCATTCTGATGCTCAGTTTGAACTTCAGCAGGTCATCTTGACCTTGTCTACATGCCTAAATGCATTGAAATGCTGCCATGTGACTGGCTGATTAGATATTTGAGTTAACAATCACTTGAACAGGTGTGCCTAATAAAGTGGCTGTTAAGTGTATCTATATGATAGACAGGAAAGTGTTAGAGGGGTCCTTTAAATGCATGTTCCGTCATGGATTTGTTATCCAAATAGACCATTTACAAAAAACTTAATTTAGCTGAAAATAGAGCTGTTTTTTTTTTAAAAACTGAGGAAATTTTTTGTTTGTTTTTTCGAAAAAATGGTGTGAGCTTGAGGACTGAGGGGTTTTGTTACAGTTGAAACCGTCTGGATAAATGTAGTGGTTTTAGCCGGCCAGTAGGTGGAGATAGTCACAAAGACTGTTTGAGGCGCTGCTTGGCTCCTCTCAAGAGCAAAAAATCGGTTTATCCTTCAGTCAAACAATGTGGCTCCTCTGCAATGACCTACATTTTGTGCAATATAAGGCAAGTTCAGCTAAAGTGTTTTCTGGGAAACAAAGCTGAGATGAGAATTTAAAAAGTCCAAATGTCACAACCAAAGAGCAGCAGAAGTGCAGCTGAAAGCAAGTCTTTCTCCTCATTCTGCAGCCTTTAGCCCGATGAAGCATTAAGCAGTGTGGAAGGTCAGAGTTCACAGTGACCGATGTGTGGGAGGTTGTGGCCTGTCTGGCCAGTGCTGCTGCCTGTGACCACAGCTCTAATATCCATAGTTTGAACTCCCTTCTCACCACTTTAACACATACTGGCAAATATATTTTCCCTCCTCTGCTCATCCAGCTTAACAATGCTTAACAATACGTTTGATTTATTTTTCCTCTCCTCACTTTTATCTATGAAAAACCACCTCTATTCATTTCAATAAAATTTTATTTATATAGCGCCAAATCACAACAAACAGTCACCTCAAGGTGCTTTATAGTATAAGGTAAGGACCATGAAATAATTACAGAGAAAACCCAACAATCAATAAATCAATCAAACAACCCCTATGAGCAAGCACTTGGTGACAGTGGGAAGGAAAAACTCCCTTTTAATAGGAAGAACATTGCAGCAGAACCAGGCTCAGGGAGGGGCAGTCATCTGCCATGATCAGTTGGGGATAATGGGAGGGAGACAGGACAAAAGACATGTCGTGGAAGAGAGCCAGAGATTAATAATAACTAATGATTAAATGCAGAGTGGGGTATAAACACATAGAGTGAAAAGAGGTGAGTGAAAAAGAAATACTCAGTGCATCATGGGAATTCCACAGCAGCCTAGGCCTATTGCAGCATAACTAATGGAGGGTTCAGGGTTACCTGATCCAGCCCTAACTATAAGCTTGATCAAAAAAATTACTTCTTATGTTGCACTTAACAAGCTGCATTAATATGTTAAAAGACTACCTGATTTTCTACCTTATCTTTAGTATATGCAGCCACAGCAGAGGCATAATAATATGAACTGAAATAACCAGTGACGTTCTCCCTGAGGGCAGGGCCATCTTCTTCTTTTTACTTGTGGTTTTTGGTTTCTTGTTGTCCTCCTCTGCCCCTAATGCCTCGGGCTGATTGATTGTTACTGACGTCCATTTTGTACAGGTCACTTCAGGTCACTTTCCTCAGCTGAACTTATTCTGCAGAAATTGTTGAATCAGCTGACAGGCTGACTAATAGTAAAGTGGTCTCATGTGAGGAATTAATATTATTTCATATCAGGATGATTCACAGAAGCTTCATTGTGAGTTTCTGAAATGAGTCTTATGCAACTTGTGTTTCATGGCAAATTTTTCTTTTGCCATAAAAGCAAGTATTTTCTGTAGTAGTGCAGTGCTGTTAAAGCAACATTGTTCAGCTAGGATGTAGATTTTTAGGTTATTTCTGTTGGGTCACAATAGGGGACAAAGTATAGCTGCCTGAATGAGAAGCTACATAGTAAGTTCCGTAAAGAACTCAAAATTATTGGATATATTTATAAATTTGTTATTTTAACAACAAAATATTTTATCTGGATATTTATATATATATATATATATATATATATATATATATATATATATATATATATATATATATATATATATATATATATATATATTTATTTTTTTTTTTTTTTTTTTTTTACAAATATGCATGTGTATATCTAGTGGGATACATATTACAAGTTGTTGACTACATAAAAAGTGAGTCATTATCAGCTTTTTCTTCTTTTTTTTTACTTTTGGTTGTTTTTGTTATTGCCTTATGTTATTATCTTGGAAGACATTTAGTGACAGCTATATATAAAAAGGTTTGGTAAATATGAATATGTTTTGTCATAAAAGAGCACAAAATGTGAAACACTGACTCCACCTCTTTGTGTACCTGAGCTGCATGTCTACTGTTCACTCAGCTGAGAATAACAACCAACAACTAATCACAGATTAGTGTGCGCACGTATTTTTCATAGCGTGTCTGCAGAATGCATGCATGTGATATGAGTAAACAACTTCAGCGTGTGTGTGCGTATGTGTATGTGTGCATGTATGATCACACACATTGTAGATTTACAGTACAGTAGGTCAGTTGGGAAAGATTTGCTCACATGATCATGTAGACGTATTTGCAACTAGTCTTTTGTTGTGTTTTCCTGTGTGTGTGCTCTGCTCGTGTCTATGCGTGCGTCCTGTGGAGCTTGTACATCAGCAGGTCCGTGCTGTAACAGTGGACAGATGGGAAAAATAGCTGAGACTAATCTAAAGGGGTTAATCCACTTAATAAGCACTACAAATGACTGTAGGTTACCTAACTGATTCCAGCTTCAGCTTGTTAGTCTGTCGGCCTGCTCCATTAAAGTTTGTGTGTAAGAAAATGCTGACCGTGCACTTATGTGGTTAAATATCACATTATCAGCTATGTGCACTGTATTGTAAGATGTTTTGCGAACACTTTAGAAGTGCTCACAAAAATAAAAAACAAAAAAATAAACTTGAACTAAAACATCCGTGCAACAAAGAAAATCCATTTGAACAATTCTTAGTGGTTCATTTATAGAAAGAATATCCAATATTAGTGTTACCAATATTGTGTTCCCTTGTCTATGTTTGCCTTTGTTTTGACACAAAGCACTGATACACTATATTTTATTATTTAATAACTCAGTTTTTGTGTCTCTGGTTACTTCCCTTCCTCTGTTTTCTGATTTGCTGGCATAATTCAGAATTAATTGTTCCATCAATATTGACAAGCTGTCTAAGCTCAGAGAAAATAGGCCCAGACCATGATACCAGCACCATATTTTAAAGAGCAGATACTGTTATTGAGTTGCAAGGTTCCCCCACAATATTCAGTAAAATGTAAAGGCTGCAGTTTTCTCTTAAAGGCAGTACTTTCTGCTTTTCAACCCTGCTATGCACACCACTGTTTAGTGTTATTCTGATGGTGGACAGATGATTGATATGAGAGGGGCCTTTAGCTTCGTCGAACTTATCCTCGGCTCCTTCATGCCCTCCCGAACTGTTGTTTCTTCGAGGAGGGTAACGATGCTCTTTAATTTCCTTCATTTATAGCCACTTTGGCAGATTGTGGATTGGTTGAATCCATATTCCTTTAGAGATGGTTCTTTAACATTTTCCAGCTTGATCCCAGTATCTGCATGTCTTTGGACTGTGGGAGGAAACCGGAGTACCCGGAGAAAACCCACGCAAACACGGGGAGAACATGCAAACTCCACCCACAAAGGCAGCTGCAGTAACAAACAGTTATAGAAATTGCAATTTTGTTGGATTTTGTTTTTTAAGAAATGAAAATCTGTTATTGTGACCGTGCTAGATCATGCCATGGTAGGCCTTTCCAAACATGTGTTGTGAACAGGGACTTTATTTCTAATGGCTAGAAGAGGGTGATTCCTTGGCCTGCAAAAAAAAAAAAAGTCCAGTTACAGATAAAAATGTCCCTTGGCTCCCTTGATCCATGCCCTCACTAAACACTTTCCTGAAGTTTGTCTCACCACTTTCAAGCCATACTGATGGCAGCACAATCATTTTGCAACTTGTGGTTCTCATTAGTGTCCAGAACAGCTACTTTGTGACCAACAAGCCACTAATATTATGATCATGCAATGTCCCTCAGTTTCACAGTTGGATCCACCAACTTTTGACATTTGGTTTCAAAAAGCTGAGATGGCAACATCGAAACTGCTCACCCACATTGGCATCATCCAGCCAAAATGGGCTTTGCATGCTACCCCCAATTTCATCTTCAAATTAACTTCTAATCCCAGAGGTTTGCATACTTTTTAATATTTCTTCAATACATAACTGACAAATAATATATGATATAAATATATTATAGTATAAAATATGAAATACAGTGTCAAAGAGCTCATAGATGCATGACTTTGAATGCTTTCATGCCTCTATGAATACCTGTTATTTGGTCCCTCTGTGCAAGCCTTGATTAAATTTCAAAAGCAATGGGAGACAGAATATAGTTATATCATTCTAAGTGGAAAGGTATTATAAGATTTATCTGAAAATTAGCACTTGGAGGCAAATCAGCTGGATATCTTCCAAATCATCTGAAAGATTCACCTTTTCTGTTTCCCTATATAGTTTCTTTACCACACAGAGCATTTGAAAATGCTCCCTTTATTAGATCAATCTAGTCTCACGAGCTTAACTTGAACATAAACTGTAAATTAAGTTTGTCCTCCTTAGATCACATTTAAAGTCATTTCAAAAGGTATGTGTACCAAGAAACTTTTTCTCTGTGAATGGGACTGTGGGTTTTACTTCCCTGTCTATTCTTTACTCACACTCATGGCTAAACTATTTATCGTGTGCTATGTTTTAGTAATGAACATCAGAGGTGAGCATCACATTCCAGAGTGTCTTCATCATGGCGCGCAAGGCTGGCTAACATGTAGCTGGATGCAGCCACATGTCAGCTATAGCTATATCTACGCTAAAAAGATTAAACTTACACTTTGGTGCATTCTGAGTCTACTTTTAATGGCTCACTGCAGGATGTTAAAGTGTTAAATGTCTCATTAATAATGAGCCAGTTTGAATTAGAAACAACATATAAATCCTTATTGCCTCCCTGTGAATTTTTACTAGAAAACTTTAAAAATGCTGGTAGCCAACTCTTTTGTGTTTAATTAACCTTATTGATCAGTGATGTTCCAGTTAAAATATTTATGGAGCACTGTAACAGCTTTGGTTTAAAGCTATGCACTTGAATCAACATGTCTGAGGACCATTAGACTTCCCTTTGATGCCAGCAAAAATTCTTGAATAGTTAACATATATCTTACAAATATGAACCTTTTTTTTTTTTTTTTGTTTTATGTGGAAATAGGGATGAGGCATTCATGATGCCTGAGTCAGCGCTCTCCAGCAGCTAGGTGGGAAGCCAACGTGTCTGGACTGAATCAGGAGCTGTTTCTCTCTGAGCTAATGTGAATCTTTTTACTGTACAGATCTGCTAAATAGCTAAAGGTTACTAAAGATTATATTACTAAAGACCGTGAAGAGTTTATTTAAGAGATTTTGATCGATAAATTGATTAGAAATAACTTTCACTGGTTATCTTTCACTGGTTATTCTGGAAAACCCTTCTTCAAATGGGACCATGAATAGCAGCCAAACCAGACCAATGTTATAGGGGTGGCCAAGCTGAGATCATTACTGACACTGGAGTTAAACATAAATTGATGACTCATTACTGTTTTTCTGCATGACAAATCACTGGTGGCCAAATGATTTGTCATTCTTTTCTGGTCACTTCCTCTTTATTTATACACACACACACACACACACACACACATACACATATATATATATATATATATATACATATATATATATATATATATATATATATATATATATATATATATATACTACCTTGTAGAAGTAATACCATAATAATCTTTTTTGTAGTGTAGTGGGTTTCCTCCACTTCTCCAGCTTAAAGACATGCATGTTTGGTGATTATAAATTGGCCACAGGTGTGAATTTGAGCATAAATTGTTGTATGTCTGTCTATTAACACTGCAACAGACTGCTGGCCTGGTATGACCCTGCCTATCATTGTGTGATAGCTGGATAGGCTCCAGCCCCCACTGACCTGCATAGGCAGTTAAGAAAATTAATGAATGGCAGGATAGCTGTGTAGGGAAAGAAACTGTTCCACAAAGGTTCTGCTGGAAAAATAGTCCTTACTAGATATAATTCCAATTGCATGTATGTGTGTAGCCAGATGTACACAGTGGCCACGTGTTTGGTCGTGGCTGTAAGATGACTGTCCTGCACCGCACCGAAGAGAGAAGTTCAGTGTTGGCTGTTGGCTGGGACAGAATTCAGTGCTGGAAGCTTAGAGTGACTATGTCATAGTCTGACTGCAGCTAAGAACCAGCTAATATGAATGTAGCATGAAATACTGTGATGATCAACATGACACCTGACTTGTGGAAAAACAAATACACAACTGGAAAAGACTGAGGTAACTGGGAGGTAGCATGGAAATAAATAGGATAAACAGACGTGAATCTTGGGCCCCAAGCAATTTGGTTGCATGCATGAAATTTAATGCCCTACCTGTCATGGTCCTGGGCCGGTGGCCCGGTGTTTTCTGTTTTTGTTTCCTGGTTTCCCTGGTCCCTGATGTTTCTGCGTCTTCCTGGTCCTGTCCCTTCCTGTTTTATTTTGATAGTCCTGTGTTCCCCTTGTCTAGTGTCTCGCTTTGCTTCTCCCTGTGATTTTCCTGATTTGTTTCACCTGTTGTGTCCAGCTGTTTTCTCTTGCCCCGATTGCCCTCATGTGTTCTTAAGCCCTCCGTTTCTTCCGTTCCTTGTCGCGTCGTCTTCATTGTGCCCTTCCGTGTTCCCCGTTCTGTGCTCCAGTTGTTGGTCTCCCTGCTTTGCACCGTTTTTTAGTTCTGTTTTTGTCCCTAATAAACCTGTGTATTCCCCTTACCTCTGTCCGGCGTGTTTCTGCATTGGGGTCCAGCCGTCATCCTGCCTGCCACACAGCTGTTCCATGACACTACCCAAGTTTCTTTTTAAAGACAGCACAGTGTGGCTTGCTATTGGTTTACAAGATTGCTGAAATCTCAGCAATCTCCGATTTCCGACTCTGAAATCTCAGAGTCAGAAATCTAAGGGGTTTCACTATTGATTGTGTGGTGTGGCCTTTAGTCTGTGGTAGCCATGGCCACCCCTGGCTTCAACGTGGCTCTACCACTGATCATGACCATGACTGCAACATCAAAGAACAAAACTGAATGAAGCTTTTGGAAAGCAAATTATAGCCCATTAAATTCAACAGGCAGATGATACATTGCTGAAGTCAGAGTGAAAGGGTACGACTCTCTGTACCCTCTACTTGGACAAACACGCCTACAGGCTTCTTCCTGTAGCACAAGGGCACAAGATATGGTAATAGGTGGTTTAGTGTGGTTTAGCATTGCATAACATGGAGCTGATTCATCTCTCACACATGCGCATACCAACACACACAGTTATTCCTTGTGGCCTACTTTCATTTCAGAAGTGCACAACTTTCTTGTGTCCTATATTAAGGCTATGATGTAAATGCTGTGTGTGCATGTATGTGTGTATGTGCTTGCTACAGTGTGTCACTGACGCTGGCAGTCCTTAAAATCATTGTTCTACACACATCTGTAGAATTACACACACATACACTGACTGACCTATTTTACAGTGCTGTGGCGGACAGAGGCAGCAGAGACTGAATGGGTCATGGCAAGCAACATAACTCTCTCCTGAACTGCAGCCAACCAAGCATGTTCAACAGAGGAGTCATTTTTCTCCCTCTTTCTCTCTCTCTGTTTTCTCTCTCTGGCTTCCTGCAGGCATGTACCAGATCTAAGCCCCATTTATTGTGTTGCAAATGAAATATGGTACTCTTTCTTTCTTTCTTTCTTTCTTTCTTTCTTTCTTTCTTTCTTTCTTTCTTTCTTTCTTTCTTTCTTTCTTTCTTTCTTTCTTTCTTTCTTTCTTTCTTTCTTTCTTTCTTTCTTTCTTTCTTTCTTTCTTTCTTTCTACTGAGACCACACTTTGAGACATTCAAGGTGTTACTTCCAAGCTGTAAATTCAGGTAATCCTGACCCCAAATATGAATTCAGATCAAGACAATAATCATAACAGGAAAAGGCACAGGATGTTAATAGCTCCAACAATGCTCAGTGAGGGAACTTGAGACTCTCCTAGCCACCATGTCTAGTCATGCTTCAAAGAGTTTAATAATTGATTAGCTGAATTCCAGAGTTTCTTCAACAATGCTTCTTCTGTGAACCATACTGAGTTCAATATCTGATTGTTTTCATCCCATTTTTGATTGCATGGCAAAATAAGTCCTAACTGATCATAATCAAATCCAGACTTTCTTTGAGCTTTTGACGCATGTTGGTGCTAATTAGCTTCTTTTTTTTTTTTTAATTTGTATTTTGCATGATCAAATGTTTTTTACAGGCATCAGAACACGCAAACTGCTGCAATTCAAAGTTTAGGAAGATTTAAAGGTAGGTACATTTGGCTTCACTACAAAGCAGCACCCAGTTTTTTCCCTCCTCTTGGCTTGTGAATTTCAGCTCATTAAGAAGACGTTTCTGCAGTGACTGATCATATTGGACATCAGCTCACCATCATTTAAAGCTGCACATCCTCCATGTGTGATCAAGGGGCTGTGAAAGGACTCAAATCCACACATACCAACACACTAACACACACACACACACACTCCACAGCTTCATTTTCCTTACCCCATCCCTGCCTCTCCTTGTGCTGGTGACCTACATACTGCAGCATCCGAGTTACATAACCAGCCGTTGATCACTGCAGGCAGCGCAGGGCCAACACCCCCTTGCTCCCTCTCTTTCACAAACACACACACGCACACATACCTCCCTCTACAATTTTTAACTTCTTCATATTCTAGCAAAGTTGCGATCGTGGATCATGTTTCTACTGTTGCTCTGCACTTCTCGGGGATAGGTGGGTGAGTCTGTGGAGTTTGTATGAGGTATAATTACACTAAAATTGAAATGAGGTCAACTCAAATCAGAGCTGGGTATCTATCTCATGAGTCAGTATCAGGTGTTTGGTCTCTGTGGGAATGTTTCAGTGACATTTGTCAAGGTGGATATTTACAAATTCCCATAGGAGAATACATTTCACAGACAAAAATACCCACTCACTCGTAATCATAAGAATATATTTCAGTTACTTTAATCAGAGGTCACTAAATCTTTAAAGAACAAATTAACTTTAATAATTATGTTGAAAATGTCATGGAGTTTTCCAACACATTATTCTGTTAGCATGTGTGGGTTTTTGTTTTTGTTTATCATATAAATGTCAGTTTGATGCAAATGCAAACTTGGCTCCAGTGTGTAAGTGCGCACTTGTGCATTTGTTCATGTGTGAGCTACTGACCTGCTCTTTCAGGCAGTAGCAAAAGAGCTTTCTCTGAGTAGTTTGCTCAAGTTGACACTGTGGAGGAATGTGATGTAACCCTATTCTAGTCCTCCCCCCTTTCTCTTTTTCTCCCTTCACTCTAAATAACCCCACTCTTTCTTTCTTTCTCTCTCTCTCTCTCTCACTCCTCACCCTATCCTCTTCTATCCCTCCTCACTGACCTACTTTTACTCTCCTGGCCTGTTTTCACAAGCCTCCGCACAATACAAAGCAGCTTTTACAGCTCAAAGATGGGCTGGGGAAAAAAAAAAAAAAAGAGCATGAGAGAAAAAAGAGCAAGAGATATTGATGTCAGGGACAACGGAGGATAGGAAGGAAGGGGGGTGAACTACAAGGCACTGCGGTTTTCTCAGGAATGTCACCTTGTTATAGTTGGTTGGTGGTTGGTTTGGAGAGTAGAAACAAAAACACATCAGAGTTTCATATTGCTGAAAATAGCAAGTCTTTCTGTGGTCAGCTGCTTCCACACATATACATCCTTCTTCCACCTTCTCGAAACTGACATGCGAAGTGCTGTGAATGCAACAAATCTACGTCACAAAATTGCACAATGTGAGCCACTCAGAGGATGAAAACAAGTGATTTTTGGGGAGTTCCTCCCTTCTTTGTTGACCTTCTCAGGCCAGAGCTGCTAGCTTGAGATTCTCAAGAAACTTGGGTGTTCCTTTCACATTGCAACACCTCTCTATCTGATAGGCTCTCCTTCCTCTAATGGCTCTTATGTAACCCATGTCAGTGGCATGCACTGAGCATGCCAGCCTGCTGTTCCCGTCAGCTTTCATTTCATTAACTGCAGGATTGTTTGGAGACTTTGGCATTCAGTTTGACACAGTTTTCTCCCAAGAAACTTGTGTAACTTGTTTTGGCTTGTTGCACTCTGAAATGCTTTGTTTTTTTTCTCCCTTTACTTCTCCAACTAAAACAAGAATTGGTTCATCACACTGAGCAACTCTGGACAAAGCCAGAAACAGAAATGATCATAACCTTGCTTGTGATTTCTTGATGAAACACTGCTTAATGTGCAGTTTGAACCTTCGTTTCAGCTGAGATTTTGTAAAAATCCACCCTGTGATTTGTGTATTTTTTTGGCTTACAGTTAGGCTGTTTTGGTGACACTGATATATCACCTTGTTAAAAAGTTACCAGCAGGTGCCTATTTATACATAGAATAGATGCATCATTAATTTGGACTTGTGGTCCTTGCAATATTCCCTCCAATTCTCTTTTTGGGGTTGTTTTTGCAGTAAATTTATGGCACAATAGCTGCTAAACATCTTTTGTGTGCCCTTTACGGTGGCACAGATAGTGTAAAAACAGCAACGTGCATGTAAATGGGACTGATAAATGAGCAAAACCCACAAAGCTTTGGCCTGGAAAACCAAAACACTGCTCAAAAGTTTACAGTGAGCAGAGACTGCAGACTATAAAATATTTGTCGATATATCTTTAACTCTTTCTACAAGGCTACATGTTAACAGGAGACTATTAGAAGTTGTTGCATACACATTGTAGCTGCGCTGAAACTGTACTCCTGTCAGTTTAATTTCCCTCTTTGCTATTTTTAGATGTTCTAACACATATTTCTGTTTTACTTAGTTATTTAAATTAAATTAATTAAAGCAGTAGGTCTGATCTTATAATGTTGTATTTTATCCACTGAATATACCCTTTGTGAGCAGGCATGGCTTTGAATTTTAAGATTTTTGGGTTACATTGCAGTCATGTCTAGTTTGTGCCTGTCATTATAAATATAGTCACATGAATATCCAGACTGAGTTCTGGGTTACCCAACAGATGCCCTTATGTACTGATGTGCCACAGTTAGTAAATGTTTGCCAGTCAGCGGTATGAAGTGATGACGTGGTGAACCAGTTACTTTTTTTTTTTTGTTGTTGGCTCACACCGAGCTGTGCTGGCAGACTGGGACTTTACCATCTGAATGCTGTGAATCAGCTTGCTGGACTTCTGCTTGTCTGAAATATTTGGTGTAACTTTCCTGTCAAATGTCACAAGAGCAACTCAAAAAAATCCAAAAGAGATGTGTATAAATTCAACAACATTTTATTTTTTTTCCCCCATTTTGAATCTTTCACAATTAAAAATGAGTGTTTTTTGAAACCATTTGCATATCCACGTGAAGTATTACATAATCACTCCTGGCCAAGCTTTTTTTTTTTCTTTTGAAAAAGGCTTTCAGCAAAGGTTATACAGTAACACAGAGTACAAACGGTAACTGGGGCAAAGGGTAGCATGAATAAATACACAGCACAACCAGAAAGAGCTTAGAGCAAAAATGACACAAGTAAATGACAGAAAAATACACATAACAGCGAAAATAATAACCAAATACAACAGAAAATAATATTAATAAAACAATAATAAAATAATGACAGCAGTATACAAGAGATAGACGACTTTACATTTATACATAGTGGCCAGAGGCAGGCACCAGGAAGTGAAACAGTTAAACTTGTACATACTTTATGATCTACTGCAGCTACTGTAGCTAAAACTCAGTGCGGAGGTGAGAGGGATTGTTAAGACGTTGCCAACGTGGGGACAAGGAACAACACAATAAAGAGGCACCTTATAAAGAGAGAGAGCAGCTTTGCTGGTTGTGACTGGAGAGCCATTTCATTTACTGGACAGACAAATTTTTTTTGTCTTGAAATGAAGACGTATTGATTTTTGTTGAACAGCTGGCAAACAAGGCTCACCTTGTGCTTGCCAACAGGAAAGTGTGACTGCATAGCGTGGACTGATATGCGAGTAACTGGCCTTCACTTGTTTTGACAACTTTGAGCGTCAATGAGGTCAGATCAACTAAATAAGGACCCCGATCTGAACTCAAAATGTAAAAAAAGAAGGGTACCTCACTCATTTTTTTTTTTTTTTTTACAAGTTGTGGCTCATACTTTTAGTAAAAGAAGAACTTGAGGCATCTAAACAAAGAGACTGTACAAGGTGTCTTGAAACAACAAAAAAGCTGATCACTTTTAAGTCCATGACTTCTGCATCCCAATGCTTTTTATTGTTTTTGTGACAGTTTTCGTCTTAAAATATATATTCCATATATGCAAATTTATATGTCACAGTAATATACAATCTAAGTGCTTCAATAGTGAAGAGGACTTGTGTGCAGATGGTTAAGAGGGTGAAGGGAGAGAAAGAAGAGAGAAGAAGGGAGGAAGAATGTAACTCTTTGCAAAAGGGGAGATGTTAAAGGAAGGATGTGTGTCTTTGGTTAAAGGAATGTTCCCATAATGCCACAATAAACACTGGCCAGCCACTAAGGCAGTTTACAATAATGAATAATTGAATAATGTTTGAATTTTCCACAAGGGAAATATCCCAAACTCCAGCTCTGAAGAGTTTCATTCTGTCACATCCCTCGTTAATCTAACTGGAGGGATAGGTGGGAGGTAGGAGAGAGTAAAGGAAGGGGTACAGGTGACACAGTGAAACTTGATGGTGAAATCACATCCTAACTACATCTCATACTGATCACTGGCTTCTTTTATGTCTTGCAAGGTGCCAATGTGAGTCACAGTTCTTGTTGTCTGTCCACCGCAAACGACTGAGAGGTGACAGGAAATTGCTCAAGCTGCTCCCATTTGTCCTTAATCTCGCCTCTTATTGCGCCCACCCCTCCCACTGCTGGATCCCTTTTTACCTCCCTCCTTTTTAGCCTCTGGCCTCTCATCCACCTGAGGCCTGACTTCTTCTGCATACACAGGCTCATTCTCAGCGTCTTTGCTCTCTCCACTGGAGTTGCCACTGTGAGGGTTGCTGGACAGAGCTAGGTAAGGGTGCTGAGGCAAAGTGGGAGAAGGGGACATTGAGGCGCTGAGCAGTCCGTCCACCTGCGCTCCACACGCTCCATTGGACAGAGCTCTGTACTTGAGGCGGAGCTTGTGGGGAAGGGCTGTGGCTTTAACCTCAGCTTGGCACTCACCATGCAAACCACCAGCTCCCTCCATCTTCTGGTGGTAGCTGCTGATATCTGAGGAGGATGAGGAGGGGACTCATCATCTGTGGAGCCCTCCTTATCAGAACTACGAGGGTCTCCATCGCTTGAAGAAGTGTCTTTAGCTGAAGAGTTCTCCTGATAGAAACCATCAGCTCGGGGGCCTCCCTCATAGGTGAGCACCGGGGGCTCTTCATCCAGTGTGTTGAGGTAGCCGTTGTGCTGTATGAAGGAGGACTTGCCCTCCTCGTTGTTGTGGATCAGATCAGGGGCGAAGGGGTTCTGGTGGTTTTCAGTGTGCTGAAGACTGTGGTTGTCATGATGCTGATTATACATTTGCTGTAGTTCTTCTGCTGACTCAGAATCACCATTGGTGTATTCATACTGTGGCGAGTCCAAGGTCTTTGTTCTCTCCAGCTTCTCAGCAACTTCTGTGATGGTCACTGAGCAGTCAGAGAACTTGGAAGTCAGCATGTCCTGACAATGTTGGGGAGCTCTGCTCTGCTGAGGTTGCTGCTCCTCTGGTCTCTGGCTCTCCATAGGATAACAGCCACTGCTGGAGCGATACAAGATGACGCTCCTTTGAGCTGAGGTGGCCTGAGGCGCGGGGTTGGAAACCTCCATGTGGCACTGCTGCTGTTGTTGATGATGTTGCTGGAAGTCCATGACACTTTCGGCCAGTGA
The DNA here is from genome assembly GCA_024447675.2 of Pterophyllum scalare. Classification (NCBI taxonomy): domain Eukaryota; kingdom Metazoa; phylum Chordata; class Actinopteri; order Cichliformes; family Cichlidae; genus Pterophyllum; species Pterophyllum scalare. The sequence continues at coordinate 153,895 of JAMQGT020015369.1, read as the reverse complement.
GGAGCTTTGCTGGTGATGAGAAACCAGAGTGTTGTGGCTGCCATGGTAAGCCCCGCTTGGCATTCCATTGGGGAGCCCATTAGTGATCCCACTGGGAATCCTGTTGTTTTCCAGACCAGCCATCTCCATGCTTGTGGGCTCCTTCTTTATGCTGTAGCCCATCGGTTCTGGGCTGGAGGAGCTGTCAGACATGTCAGACACAGAGCCCCGTGGAGAGTACTTGTGGAGCGTGGAGTGGCGCTCGCCGCGGCTGGATTGTTCAGCTTCCGAAGAGTCCGAATTCAGCATCACCTGGGACGCACTGGAGTAACCACTGCTAGAGAGGTAGGCATTACCATTTGGCGTGCCACTGGTGCTGTTCCCATTGCCACCAGTGTTTCCATCAGCAGCACTGTTGGAGATCTGCTGACTTTTCTCCATGTAGGAGGCTGTGCTGATGAGGCCAAAGCGCAACTTGAGCTGAAGGAGCTCCGTCTTGAGACGAACGTTCTCCTCGTTCAGTGCCATCACCCGGTTCTCCAACACCATGTCATTGAGGCGACGCTTTTCCCTTGAACGCTTGGCTGCTTCGTTGTTCTTTCTCCGTTTTTCCCAATAGGAAGCATCTTTTTTCTCATCAGAAATGAACTCTCTCTTGCGACGGGAGGTCACCGTAGGCTTGTTACCTTTAGTCTGGCGGCTAACCCGCACTCCACCCTCAGGAGTAGGGGATGGGACGCTCCCATTGTAAGGGGAAAAACTGTCAACATCCAAGGCATTTTTATTGCTGGTGGATGGGAGATGTATACTGAGACTTTCCATTTTTTTCCCAGCAGGGTGCTAGAGTAGGACTCTAGCAAAGGGCAAAGGGGGTGAGGGAAAAGATGTAAAAACTATATGAGCCTTCTGCGTTGTTACTAAGACGTTTGACCTATGTCGCAGGTTCAGCAAAAACTTCTGGATGAGGTATTTGTGCTCCTCGAAAGGATAGCCTCATTGATTTCTGTTAATTATAATATCAAAATGTTCAAGTGTCCAAATTAGCCAGGAAGATTAAAAAGAGGTGGAACTCCACAAAAACCTCAGACATTGAAGTAGTGTTCCGAGCAAGGAATCTAAAACAAGAAACAAGTTCTGTATTTTGTAAAAACAGTTTTCCTGTTGTCTTGGCAGGTAGCTCAAAGCGGTCTCTGGAGGTTCACTTAGGGTGACTCTGAGTTTATCAGTGTCTTCCTCGATCTTCAGCAAAGCTGTGATATCTGTCAGGCAGCTGACCTGCTTCTTTCAGTGTCTTACATGGGATGTAGGTCAGTCCGTCTACTTTTGGGTTCCTTAAGGATCCAGCTTCAACGGCGCTGTTAGTCGACCACTAAACGGGTTACTGAAACAGTGACAGAGGGAGGGGGAACAAAAGCAGAGAGTTAGATTAGCTGTACAATCACTGCAGTCCATTGTGACATGTATTTACATGTAAACTGGGTCAGATTATATTTATTAACTGTAGTACAAAGCTTCATTCTGGGTCCCTTTGGTCTAAGGGTTGAGATCAATACACGTCTGTTCATTTCAATTCAACCGGCAAAGAAAAAACTAACTCCCCCAAGGGCTTAGATAGTGTTTTTCTTTCTTGTCTGTGTTTCCTTGACTTCAGAAAGAAAATGAAAGTGGATGCAGAGTCTGCGTAGCTACACACACACACACACACACACACACACGGCTAAAGCTAGGCTAAACATGTGCATGTGCTGCTGCTGCCCCTGCTGCAGAGCTCTTGTGTAAGACAGAGCTTCATCACATAACCAGAGCTGAGGCAGGCTGACCTGCTGCCAGCTCTGCAGAGACTGACAGATAAAAGAGCTGGAGGAGGAAGGATAAAAATGGGATCTGCACACGGATTCTGCATTACTGTAGTTATAATAAGACAACACAAAGTGTGCATTTACAATTTCTGCTTATACATTTAATTTTCTAAAATGTAGGAAAAGGGGGCAAAGGGGGTTCTGTTTTGTCACAGTTTCTCCGGTAGTTCATCTCACTGTCTGAAATTACTCAACACCACAAGCCGCTGAACTTCCTTGTGTGGTGTCAACATCTTATCAACAGGAAGCCTTGCCCACCCAACTTGTCTCACATCATAAAGTTAAAAACAATGGCAAAGGCAGCACAGGCGGATGTTGACAGCAATGCCATGTTATGTAATAACTAGATCTGCCCTTATTTTTCTTTGCTTCGCTCACTCCATTGGATTACACAGATGATATGCATTAATTAAGAACACATCATTACACAGGGCCCTGAAGTCCTTTACAAACATAAAAACATCCTTTTTATGACACACGCACACATACACTGAGCAAATGCAATAATCTAGGTCACTGTGCCTGTAGGCAACAATGACTCTGGTGTCGCTTTTCATTTGCAATAATGGAATTAAACAGAGTGCAAATATGACCTTCGTTCATTATGAACGCAGGAATCCCCGCAGAATGTTCTCTGCTGCTTTTTGACTCAATGATTGCAATCCAGCTGATTATGTTTTTATTATGTAGTATGCTGTAGATCTATTATTGCTGCCCGTCCTATTTGTGTTCTGCTATTAGTCAAAATAATACAGAGTACAAAGGGACTAAATTCAAAAAGAAGAAACAGAAAGCAGCTCTGTTTTTGCTCCTATGTTTGTCTTGTGTTCTTTCTGTGCAGTGAAGCCTCACATGAGACAAAAGGCAGTACAGACGATTCCTGTTACGTAAACAGTAATCCAAAGTCAACGAGAGAACAAAAGTTCTGATGAACAAGACAAGTTCACATCCACCTTAACTGAGGTGCGGTTTTTTTTCATGTAACTACTCATTTTGTACCAGCAAGTTAATGCTACACAACTATCTAATCTAGTGATCTCTACTCCCGACTGGCGACTGCATTTCTTCTTCCTCACAGTGAGTCAACGACCCTGTTACATAATCTCACATTCAAAAAAAAAAAAAAAAAAGGAAAAAGAAAAAAAAACACATTGTGACCTTGGAACAGCTTGAAAGCTACCCTGAATAATTAACCATTTATTTAATCATGTGTGCTGTGTTGTAACTCAGGGGCAAGGTCCGCTGTAGATATGCTGGAGAATTTTTCTTTCACAAGTTTTCAACAAACTTGTGTAAAGCTACGCCGGATCATAGGGGTTTGAAAACCAATGGCAACAGATGTGGAAACATGTAGGATGACCTCCACCCACCCCTTTCCAATCCTGAATAATTTTCATAAAGACATGGAGGGAGGGGGAAGGGTGCGAAACAAAGGCGGGTGGGAAGGAAGCACACATACGTCTACGCTGTCCCACTGACCTAGAAACGATGCTAAGCGGTAACACTCCTCCTGTCTTTGACGGTGTGCCATAAAATAGGTCAGTGGGACTGCAACGGAGGGAGAGCAGGAGAGGGAAAGAGAGTATTAGAGCACACTCTAAAAATAGAGCAACAGAAAGGTGAGGGAGGGAGGAAGCAGGGTGAGCTTTCTTTTGGGGGGGGGGGGCATGAGAGGAATTTTACAGAATCTGCAGCAGGAGCACTAAAAGAGACACTTGAATACGTCATCTGCCTAAAAATCAGATTACGAAAGCCTCGATGATTTTCATGCAACAATAATTCCCGTTCGCTCCAGAAACCTTGCGACACCTTTTGCTCCACATAACAATAAGAATCAGCAGCAGATGAAAAATGATAGTGAGAGATACGGCATTGACGTCAGAGCACACACCCATCTCTGCAGCCAAATTCACATATAACAGGCTCTCTCTTAGGACTGCAAGGGGAGGGGCTGCTGTTGTTGCTCGTAGTGTACGTGCTCTGAATTTCTCTTGCCACAGAGAAAAGCTTGTGTAACACATGCATATTACACAGCAGCAGGAGCTACAGGTTACTGGCTCTGAATGTCCTCTGATCTCCCTTTCCACTGTCCTCTGTGCTCATGTTGTGCTCTGAATAAAAACCAAGACTAATGCTACAGAATAAAGGGACACTGGGCATTGTATAATTTAACTGTCTTCTTCTGCAGAGGCTAATTTCTCATTAGAGGGAATTGTTCACTGCAGCTACTGTACAGATTGGCTCTGTGTTTTTCACAGAGACACAACTTTGAAGTAGTTCCCAGACACTTGCCGCTCTGGGAGGAATGCTTCACCTCTGACCCCCTATGAGCCAAGCATGAGTAAAACGCATGCCGTCCTCTTCCTCTCCTCCATCTTTTAAATGATCCAACACCACACACGTGGAGGGGCCCCAGCTAGGAACCATTTTGCCCTGTGGCTTTGTGTTAACAAAACTAAGACACAGGAATCCAGACATTCCAGGTCAGCTACTGAGACATATATGACTGCGTCCCATTTAGCAAGTACCCAAAGTATCACGTGACTAAAAAATACTTTGAACTGTGGGGTAAAGGTGGCAAATGATTCTAGATTCACTTATCTGGGAGATTTCTTTATTAATATGCACTTCAGTATTCACATAATATAACGAGAGTCTATTTCTTTTTTAGTTAAATCTGAGTTGCATTAATGTACAAGTCAAAGGTTTTTGTTACTTAAATTCACCAGATAAATGTTGTACAGATTTTCAAAGTAAATCAAATCTACCAAAACTACTGATTACAACTCACAGAAATAGCTGAACTCAGTTAAGTCTTCTGCCATCTGTGGTCTTGTATTCCTCAGAGCAAGAGTGGTCAAAGTAGTCCAACGCTTGTCCTGTAAACCTCGTGTCTCCTCACCCAGATACAAATCTGACCTATATTCAGAAAGCTGGTCAGACCAGAGCGGTGGCTCTGAAACCAGACCAGCTGGCAGTAGGTGGATTCACCAAAACTGTGCCTGCTTTCGCCAGACAGGGGTTTCCATGCATTGCATCACATCCTGAACGCTCACTTGTTATTCTAACTTTACAAACGATCTACTGAAGCCCTCACTGCAATCTTGTTCGAGACAAAAAACCAAAAAAAACCAAAAATGTTATATCTGATTTCTGCTCTGTGTCTCTTTTGTGGGGGAGAAATAAGACTAAGCAAGTTAAAAATAGCTCACAGACACTGAGCGGCTGAGTTACATCACTGATATCAGCTTTTGTGGCTAAATGGCTCCTTTAGATACACAAATTTTGCTGTTAATGTAGATATAAATGATAGGGGGAAAGTGCTGGGTGGGAACGGGAATCAATTACAAAGCGTCTCTGTCCCAGGAGGGAGCTGCTGTTTATTGCTTTTCCCTGCTGTGTGCTGGTTATGTCATAGCCTTCAACTCCCTCAAAGCAAAGCTCTGTGCTTTACTTAACACACCTGATGAGCAAAGAAAAATCACCCAGTGACTCACGTTGAATAGAAATCAGACACTTTTGTCTCCTTTGCATATGAACATTTATTTAATGTGCCATAAACCCTGCCAAGTGATCTTTCTGAACAAAAGCCCTAAGAAAAGGTTAGGTTACCCATTTTCTGCAAAATCTTTTTCCCAACACTTACATGTAAAAATATAATAATTTGCTTCCTTTACGATCTGCTCTGACATGAGATTTAGACAGATTTATCTGTAATAGACCTTCAAATTAATTTATAACCTAAAAACAGCCATGCGTTAATCCCAGCGTTTGCATTAGCTGGGCAGTCAATATCTTGGTCACTAAAGTGATCCAATGACCTACATAAAAACAACATGCCAATATGCCACGTGCAGGAGCTAATATAGTGTATTAACCATATAACACAGCCCGAGCACAGCAGCAGCCCCCTGCTCCCTAGAAAACACCACCATAAGGGGAAATTACACCGCCTTGACATTGACCTCATAATGTGCGATGATATGCCCAACCACGTTTTTTTTTCCAGTCGGGACTCGGTGTTTTGTGGAAAAAAAACCCCATTAAGAAACAAAAACAAACAAATGTAAAAAAAAAAAAACCGCAGCAAAACGGCAACAAAGGTAGCATACTGGCCTGCGTGTTTTACGTGACAAAAAGCCGCATACGGCTCAAAGTCACGGACGGACGCGGGATCTGCCGGCGCAGCCGAGAGTCGCCATGTGAACAATAACCGGCCATGGGCACCATGTCCTCGCCTCAAAAAAACACTCACACACACCCAAAGACTATTTACCCGCAGACAATGGTTTTAAAAAATGCACATAAACAGATAGAAACAGCACACAGCAGCCCGCCGCTCATTCAAAACATACCTTTCCACACAGGAGAGGGAGGAAAACATTCAGGCTTCCCCGACACAAAAGCTGTCTCGTTCCCGTTTCCTCCTTCCCGTGTCCCCTTTGGAAAAAAACCTCCCGAAAGAGAGAAAAAAACTTTCTTCTCCTTTCCCTGTCGCTGCTTGGGTCAGTAGTCGTTGAGTCAGTGGGTCGGCTGGATGTGGTTTCTGTCTTTTGGCTCGGACTGCCCGTGTGTTGTGCGCTGCAGGACACTTTGCTCCAGTTTCTCCGGTTCCCTTTCTAGAAATATGTGTTAGTAGGTCAGCAGTTGCATAACAGCTCTTAGGCTGCCTAGTCACGTTTCTGTCCCCTGTCTCTCCGCGAGACTCTCTCTCTCTCTCCCCCTCTCTCTGTGTGTTACTAGCCCCTCTCTTTTTGTTCTCCTCCCCGCCCCTTAATCTCCAGGTTCACGTTGTAATGCCATCTCATTTACAGGATTGGTTAAGTTTATAGCAAGGTCATGAATGCCTTTAAACAGACACCGTGGCCCCAACAACAGCAAGACCTGTTAATCATGCTCTTGTGGGTGAAAAATACTCAGAAATAAATGGGATGAGATGAATAGGACGCGCACACACAAAATAAAAATAATAAAATAAAAATACATTTTTATAATTTGCTGCTAATTGAAGTCCTACAATTGAGACACAAATATGATGCATAGTGAGGCCTAAGAATCCATAAACCATATTTTATAGAATATGTTAGTAACTTTTTCTTAATGTGATTAATGTGTAATTTTATCAACACTAACTGAGAAGCTCTGGCTTTGTTTGCGCCAAATAAATTTCTCACAAAATCACATTAGGCCTTTTCTTTAGAAAGCAATGACTTAAAGTAACTAAGTATTATTACTTAGTTACTTTAAGTCATTGCTTAAAGTAACTAAGTATTATTACTTTCACTTTAAGTAGTTAAGCGCAGTTTTCAGGTGCTTTTCTTGTCAAACAGGATTTAATTGTCAATGCTAAAGTGGACTTCCTAGTGTTTTGAAGAGAGATGTTGTAGTTTTTGTTCAATTCTTTACAGATGAGGAGCTTAAACTTTTGACTGTCTGCAAATTTTGCGGCTTGAATTTCAGTTCCAACACCTAAGAACTGTGTAGTGCTTTACTATTACTCTGTGCAGTGTAAAAAATCTGAGTCAAAGTATCAACTTTTTCTTTCTTTCTTTCTTTCTTTCTTTCTTTCTTTGCCTCTTTGTCTGTCTTGTTTTCTCTTTCTGTGACTTTCCTTCCTTCCTTCCTTCCTTCCTTCCTTCCTTCCTTCCTTCCTTCCTTCCTTCCTTCCTTCCTTCCTTCCTTCCTTCACTGTGGAACTACAGGGCAATGAGTTTAAACCCAGGCCTATAATTAATTCTCTTTTCTCCTACCTACACATTCTCCCTATAATTTATACCCACATAAATGCATGTTCCTTTTTTAAGCAGATACATATATTATCAGAATGTAACAGATTTTTGTATAAAGGCTATTAACATCAAAATTAATTCATGATGAATTACACAATACTTGGATTGCTGTTACAATACCAGGGTAAATGAGTCTGTATGAAAGAAAAGTCCTCTGTTAAGCAGATGTGGGGGGGGGGCTCTGCACAGGCATGTTAACCCACCTCTCCGACTGGCCGAAGCACAGTTTCATACATTAAACTTATCAGTTGTATTGTGATGAAACCTATTTGGTCTTGACACCTGTGGGTCCTTTTCTAATTATTTTTACTTTAAAGCAATCATGGCCTGAAGCTGTTATTCATCTATATTGTTTTGGTGTCCAATTTGGAAGATATATGCTCCGCTGATGTCAGCATTTTCATGAAAACAGTATAATATAACTGGATGGCTTTTGTTTGCAGCAAACATAAACTTACATTTGGAAAAAATAAACAGCAGTGTCTCTGCAAAGAGACTCCAGGAAATCCAGAAACTTGTTGTGAGCAGTTTTGTTTAGGATCTTTTTTTCCTTCTAGCCACACCCACTTAGGAAAGAAAATCTAAGTTTCTTCCAGACATTGTTGTAAATGATTTTATTATGTTATTATTCTTTTTATTGCTTTATATAAATTCCACATTCATTAAGTTTTTCATTGTCATTTATTTTATGTTTGCACTGAGATTGTTGGCCTAATTCCTGTTAGTAATTGCCAAACCCTAAAGTGAAATAATCTCACTATTCATGACAGTAAAACAAAACGGAATTATTGCATATTAAAAATTAATATAAAGTTGTTTTGTCTATATTTTTATTTATGTATACAGGAAGTGGAATCTGCTTAGGAGCTTTTTCTAGTTTCCCACAAAGCCCGTTGTTCTCATCCTCACCATATTTCATGTGTAGTTACGTCATCCCTGCTTTGTATCAGACACACATCCAATTCCAAGCCACTTTTACACTCACGTCCCATCCCCCTGCTTTATCTGAATCACACACACACACACACACACACACACACAGCCATCATCACCACCACCACCATTACCATGCTGGGGAAACAGTGGCCTTGAACTTGTCTGGCTCCTCCCCCCTCCTCCTCATTTAGAACCACCAACCCCCCAACACAATCCTCCATTTCTCCAGCTGCCTCTGCATGCAGGCATCCCCCTGGCAACTGTGGTGTGGTGGTGTCTGCCTAGCAACCCTTTGACTCCATCTTATACGGCTTATGGTATGGGTGGGGGTGTGTGGCAGACTGGGTTGGATGGAGACTGATCACAGAAGAAATATCTCATGAGTATGTTCATGGTTTTGTTGGAAAGGAAGCGAGAGAAAGAAGTCCTAAAGGATGGGTCTCTGCAGGCACACAGGTCTGCAGAGAGATAACCTCATATCTCAGCTTTAAACTGCATTTGTTGAGGTCATTATATCTATTATTGTTATTGTTGTTTTTACTGATCCACCACTCCTTTTTCTGGTGGGTGTGTGTGGGGGGGGGTACCATTTTGCTGGTCTATTGTTGCCTTAATTATTATTTTTATTTATTGTTTTCTTTTATCTATTGTGCCACACCTCCAATGCCACACCTCAATTATTTCTATTTATTCATTTGTTTTCTGCATCATTTTGTGGCTCTTACATCCATCGTAGCTCATGCTTTCTGCAGCTCATTGTGCTTCCACCTGAAATGAGATGTGCTATAAAAAAGGAGCAAACACATTTTGCTTGCTTGCTCATTTTGGTTTCATTTTGTTTGTTTTCATTTTGTCTCCCTGCCTCATACTTGCACTGTGCTTTGTGATAAAAGAGGATAAATATTGCTTTGCGTCTTTTCTTGTTCTGTGTGTGCAGCGTGTGGCACTGTAGTAAGCACAAAGGAGTGACACTGCTGTGAATGAATGGAATGACTGAATGAAAGTCAGCGACCATGCCGCTAAAGACACTTGGCGCCACCTGGTGTTGGCAATAAAAAAAATCAAGCTTGTATTAATACAGAATTATACCATTCAATAATCTTCTGAGACCAATTTTAATAATTCATTATATCTACTGGTGCATTCTGGCCCCCCACTGTTATCAGAGTGTGTTTCACAATCTCATCTCAGACATCCATGAGCCAATTTTTATTGTTTCCAAGTGTTAATGTATTCTGAACCTGCATCCTTCACTTACATGTGGGTCATTCAGTCTCCACCACAGCTGCTACAAGGCTAAAAATAGCTTTTCTGCTGCTGACGTGATAGATGACTCATGCAGAGTCACACTGCTCTCACTGCATTCACCCCTCTCTCCCCGGCACTGTCCCACACTCCACTCTCCCCTTTGTTTCAGTAACCTTAACTCAGCGCATGGACTGACAGTGAGGTGGTGTTTACAGTTTTAAAGCCTTCATTAAAGCGAGGAAGGCCATAAATGAAATTTGAATGATACCAGTTCATCTAAAAAAGAAACTGATGACACATTCTTAGTCTTGCGCAGTGCACCTCCACAGGTCCAGTGCCGCACCTACCATAGCTCCCTCTGTGCCCAGCGTTACTGAGTCCATGATGTAATGCCAAATGCAGCTTAAAAACCCTTCTCTTAAAATATTTGTGGCCTTCAGAAAAATGCAAGGCAGTAATTTGACATCAGAATACTGTCAGACTTAATTCACTTGGAGTTTTCTTAATTTAACTAGAGCACTGCCTCCCAGCATTATGTTTTGCAGCTACACATTACAGCTGTCCCCTAAATGCTTGATAAGCAGGCAGTCATAAAGTTACTGTTTCAAAAAGAGGACATCTGTGAGGATACACACCCTCAGTGTGTGTGCGATTGTCGGCATGCAGGCTGACTGCTTGTCCAAAAAACATGAGCAAGGTAAGCTGACTGTAAAAGGAAACCAAATAAAAAGAAAAAATGTAATTTTGTAAAACAAACAAACAAAAATATACTGTCCGTATTTTACCCCTTTAAAGGTGTGTTTGAGGGTCAAGACTTCATTTTAGGATTAAAGGAAGATGTTATCTTTAAGGGTTAATCTAAGGATTTGGAACTTATTTGTGATGATTAAGACGAGGGGTGACAAGCTTGGGAATACATTGGCAATTAATGTCCTCACTAGGAGCCAAATAAAACATACTAATGTGTGTGAGTGCAAAATTAAATACAGCCTGCTTGCAATTTTAAATTATAGTAAGAAAATATTGAATTTAGTCAGAATTTGTCAGAAAAAAAATGCTTAAAGTCTTTTACATAAAGCAGGATTTAATTTACAAATAGCTGAGTGCACTCACAGTAACATCGATGCACGTTACGATAGTGAACAGAAACAAAAAAAATCACAGAACACTCCAAAAATTCATTTGAATCACAAGTTAATGTTGTACGCAAAACAAGAGTGTCTTGAAATATGATGAGATTGAAGGTGTGAATGAATATGATGAGACAGAGGTGTTGCAGATGATGGATTCCTGTGTTTCTGTCCAATATAAAGAAATATACAGAGTCTTGTATACATGATTACTTTCTTTAATTCTGCTACTGTATTGTTCATCACTGGAGCAAACAGCCCAGTAAATTTTTCATGTCATTTCAGAGGTAGCTGCTTCCCACACTGGGGAAATTAGTTTGATGGTTTGGAGAAATATAGTTCAGATTTGACCCTCCTCTGCTCTGGTTTTAGGCCATCTTAGGAAGCAGCTGTTGCGATAAGAGCCTCTTGAGCTGAGCCACTTCCTGAGATAAACTGCTGATCTGCAACCTGAGACTGTTGTCCTCTGCTGGATATCTGTTGTCACTTGAGTTCTGCAGAAAGGATGAGTTATAAAATCCAGAAGATGAACCTTGATACTGCCCACCCCAGGCATCCTCTCTAGACCAAGAACCCTGGCTCTCTATCTGACCATCCCATCCCACCTGCTGGTGGTTTCTCATTTGAATGTTTGGTCCCACCATGGCTATAGGCAGACCACTATGCCTGCTGTCAGGTGATGCAGATATCTCCCCTCCATTGTTGCTTCCCCCAGGGCCTTTGAAACGAAGCTTGTGGGGGAGACTTCGCAAAACTTCAGGTGAGTCTTGCCTGTTTACGTACTGACTCTCACAGCACTGCTGCTCATCCGCCACCTCCCTCGGAGACGGCCTGCCACACTCACCCAGTGTGTCATCGAAAAACACAGGGCTGCCCACATTTGAGCCACATGCGGTAGCAACTCCAGTCTCCTGGGATGCACTATGACTCAGCTCAACTGTTCTCGCTCCATAGACGGTACCCTGCTGTGGAGGCTGGGAGGGGATCTGATGAGTACTGGCAGTGGGCTGTGTGCTGACATATGGGGGGCCATCAGTGTGAGCCTGGTAGTGGTTTGTTATTCTGGGGGGTGGATGGGGACATAAGGGTGCAGTCAGTGGTAAGACGGACACATTAGACGGGTCCTTAACAAGCCCAAAACGAAACTTGAGGGCCAGCAGCTCAGCCCTGAGGCGGGCATTCTCCTCCAGCAGACCCATCACCCGCCTCTCCAGCACCATGTCATTCACTCTGCGTTTTTCTCTGGAGCGTCTGGCTGCCTCGTTGTTTTTTTTCCTCTTATCCCAGTAGCCTTCATCTTTTTTCTCACTGGGGATGAACTCCCGTTTGCGACGTGCATTATTACCGCTCTCTTCATCACAGCTGTTGCTGGCCATAGCTTCAGCGTTGCTTAAGCTGTCTTTACGTTTGAAGGCAAATGTGTGACCCAGGAGGCTTCGGGCCAGCTGGCTTGTGGAGGTCAGGATAGAAACAGCCTCCTCAGTGAAGGAATCGTTCTCCCCCTGAGGCCTGGACCCCACACGAAGCACAGAGGGTACCGTCAGGTCCTGGATAATGCCTCCCACAGTCTGACCCGTCATGTTCACACACTCCTGACTGCGAAGAACTGTAGGGCTGGCAGCTCCGGGAGAAATGCGCCGCAATGGCTCCACCTAGAGGAGAAACAAAATAAGAATGCACGTGGTGAAATGAAAATTTGGAAGGTTGAAAATGTGAACCGACATTATGGTGTTGGTGGTGGAATGATAGAAGGAAAGTACTTAAAAAGGAAAGTAAATAAAATATTAAAAGAGAAAATCTCTCAGAATGAATAGTCACAGACGTAACAGCTGGATGAAGCTTCCTTGATGTAAACTTACAAATGACAGATGTCCTATTTGATTCTACCAAAACTAGACATGAACACTTTAATTTACAGTCGTCAAACGGGCTTAAAGGAGTAGTGGGTACTTTAGTTTTTCATATTTTATCCCACATGGAATGATACAAAAAAAATAACACAATTGTCTTATTAAAATAAATATTGTAAAGATTACTTTAAAAGCCATAAAATGCGCATTACTTACAAATGAAACAGCTGCAAACTGACCAAAACCTTCTGGGTCGGAGAGGAGAGTGCAAATCTCTGCCAGTCATTTAGATGTTTCTGCTCCTCAACACGCCGCATCTCCCTGCCGTTTCTTCCCCCGCTCACTGGTTCAGCCGGGGTCGGAACCTCACCCCGGGTAACACACTCCTCCTCCTATTCCTCTTCACCCTCCTCCTCCTCCCCCTAACGGGAAGCCAGCTGAGTCAAAACAGACAGGCAGGGAGAAAATAAGTCTGATGGGGTTGTTAAATTTACACTTCCATCGCAGCTGTGACCTGTGGTGCTTTCAGCTCTCATGTGTCGTGTCAGACTGACATAAAGAGATGTGAATGCAATTATAACCGAGACAACTGAGGTTACAGACTGTCTGAGAGAACAATAAAAAAAAAGTGACATCATCAGAAACAGACTTAAGGGAGGAATGAGCTCAATTCATCAGCTTAATAAGACAGACACTCTACATTTAGGCTTTTAATTACTTAAACTTAACAATGAGGGGGCGGGGTTAATGACCTGTGCAGCAAACCGGCCACCAGGGGGTGGCGCCTTTTCTGAACAAGACAAGAGCTGGAATGTCGACCTTATTTAAATGGTATAGAGAATTTATGATATTAAATGCCGTGGAATACTTCCACTCTCTGAGCTTAATGTTTCATAGAGGGTGACTGCAAGATTACAAGATAGGCCTTGTAGGGTAAACGTTTTTCTTCTAGGTCATCCCCTCCTCTGTAGTTTCATCACAGGTCCACATCCACAGAAGGTCTGTAGTTGGATACAGAGAATTAAGACGAACAAGCAGTGATGATGTGGCTGCTCCCTGCTCTAATCAGAAGACTTTGTTCATCTTTCAATTGATTGGATTCACCAGTGCAGAGAGCATTGGGCCCGAGCAGTCTTTGAGGATTGCCCACAGTTCAGGAATATCAAGTTACAGTTTGGACTTGTCTCCTTCTTTACTACATTACTTGTGTACATCCATGAGAATCTAAGCATTTAGCTATTATCCTGTTAGTTCTGTCAGCGTTGTCGTTGTCCTCCAGTGCTCAAGTCCCGGCGTTCAGCAAACACATCTAGCTTGCTGAATGTTGCTGCTTTCTTGCTGTTGTTCATTGCAGTGCAGATAACACAGTGTTATTGTTTCCATAGTGTTTATTAGTTGTGTAGTGCCATAGATTGGAGATTTATTTTTCGCTCATGTAGTAAAGTGAGCTCAGCGATACGGCCGTTAACGTCCTGTATTTCTCAAGCTTGCGTCATGTGTGCAATCCCTAAATAGTACCATTCCTAAGCAAGGATGCTGTTATTTACTGGTAATCCCTTACATTTATAACATACTCCCAAAATGATTATTCTTTGTATTGTTTATATTTGTGTACTTTGCTTAATTCACTCCATTTGGTATGTTTATCTATGTAAGACATGTTACATGCTTATTTTTTTAACAGAAACCACACACCCAGATATATATATATATATATATATATATATATATATATATATATATATATATATATATATATATATATATATATATATACCTTCAAGGAGTAATATCCTAGTTCAAGGTGAATGGTGTTAACCAATATACTGCCCCCTTATTATGGAAGGAACCTGTTCCTCTGGACCATCTAAGTGAAACTGAATAACGTTTCTCAAAGGATCCTGCTAAAGCAGACACTTACATTTATGAGATTAAAAAGTTGTTGGATGCAGGCTATTAAAAGGCTTTTAAGAGGCATGTTCTGGATCACTGTAGTCAGAGTGAAGACACCCACCATTCTGTTGAGAACTGCTTCTATGTTGACAACCAGCTGACGACATCACTCGTAGACTGACTCTACCACAGCTCATAGGCCACAACAAATGGAGCTATGAATCTCCATTCCTATGGTAAAGTGAGCCATCCTGGCCGGCGACTGTTTTATTGTGATTTGGCAGTATAGTAATAAAACTGAATTGAGTTGAAGTGAATTGGGAATGACAGCAACTTAGCCAAGAAGTAGTAGGCCACATAAAATGACAGAGCAGGGACAGCTGATGCTGAGGCACACAGTGTGCAGAGGTCTCCAACTTTTTGCAGAGTCAGTCATTACAGAGCTCCAAACTTCATGTGACCTTCACATTAGCTCAAGAACAGTCCATAGAGAGCTTCATGGAATGGGTTTCCATGTCCAAGCAGCTCCATCCAAGCCTTACTCCAAGAACAATGGAAAACAATCTGATGCAGTGGTGTAAAGTACCCTGCCACTGGACTCTAGAGTAGTGGAGACACGTGCCTTGAGGTGACTGTTGTGATTTGGTGCTATATAAATAAAACTGAATTGAACTAAATGTTTTCTTGGGTGATGAATCACACTTCTCTGTCTGGCAAGCCAGTGGACGAGTCTGAATTTGGCAGTTGCCAGGAGAATGGTATTTGTATAAAGTTTGGGTGGCGTGGGGGTGGGGATTATGGACTGGAGTTGTTTTTCAGGAGTTGCATTTCTGGAAGAATGGTAAAAAATTCCCATAAACACACTCCTAAACCTTGTTAAAAGCCTTCCAGAAGAGTTGAAGCTGTTATAGCTGCAAAAGGTGGACCCACAATATTAAACCCTATGGATTAAGAATGGGATGTCACTCAAGTTCATATGAGCGTGAAGGGAGACGAGTGAATATTTCTGGCAATATAGTGTATTGCTAAACCAGTAATTCAGGATTTTGACCGGCAGCTTGCCCATGCAGGATCAGAGAGAGTCTTTGCTGAGCTATGTGGGAGGTTCTGAGTACTTCGGGGAGAGGGGGAGGCTGTAAGTCACCACAGTTTAACTGTCCTGAATGCAGGAAATAACACAGCGAGGCAGTCATCCCCAAAATGGCTGATCTTCCTCCCTTTAGTTTAAGACTCCATTGTCCAGCATTTTATTCCACTGGTGTGAAATGTTTTGGGCCATATCTCATCATGAGATCATGAGGTATATAGAGAAACGACGGGGGATGCAGTGTGCTAGCTAGAAATAAATGACAGTCCGGGTGGGGTGTCGTGTGAAAGATCGATTGATAATTGTGGTGAAATAACCCTTTAGTTCCGAAAACAAACAGGTAAAGTTGTCAGCTCAGCACAAGAGTCAGCCCAGCACAGTGCCAGGCAATCAACTGCTGGCTAGAACACTGGGCTAGTATTCAAATGCCTGACAATATGATATACCTTGATCTTGCCAGTGTGGATGCTGACTCATTCCTGACGGCACTTTGTTGTTTCACTGAAAGACGGAGAAAGCCCTTTGAGTTAATATCTGATAAAGGCACTAACTTCAAAGGTGGAAGCTGTAAACTCAAAGAGGCTTTGAATTTCTTACACCATCACAGCTTGCCAGGTAACAGATTCACTTCTGTTTCAGTCTTCAACATGCTCTACACTTTGGTGGCTCATATAATCCGGTCCATCGAATCTGTTCTGCAACACCATCCTGGGTTCTATGACTCCCAGTATCTACCCAGAAACAGGCTGACCAATTCTGGATCCACGTCATCTGGAATTATATTCCTTCCCTCCAGGCATGCTGCAAGATGTAATACGAAAGGGAGGATTTGACTGCTGGCACAATAATTCCCAACATTCACCACATGCCCTATGATCAATGGGAAAGGTTCCGAAGGTCATTCCTGGCACTGATGGCAAAGTACAGACTGACCAGATCCAAGTTAGAGACAAGATATACACACGACTGGTGGCCTTCCTCGTCGGACTTCCAGCACACCCACACAACAGTCCTGGCTGACCTTTAACTAATTCAGCTGCAACTCTGCTTCACAAAGTTGGGGGCGGCTGTTTAAAAGGTCATCCCCTCCTCTGTAGTTTCATCACAGGTCCACATCCACAGACTGTATCCAACTACATCCACAATCTGTAGTTGGATACAGAGAATTAAGCAGAACAAGCAGTGATGATACAACCACTCAGCCCCAATCAGGAGACTTGACTCATCTTTCAGTTGATTAGATTCACAAAGCATTGGGCCTGAACAGTTTTTGAGGACTGTCCACAGTTCAGGAATATTCAGTTACAGTTTGGACCTTTTCTCCTCCTTTACTATATTACTTGTGTGTCTCCATGAGGATCTAAGTATTTAGCTATCATCCTGTTCGTTCTGTTACCATAGTTGTCATGCTCATGTCCCAGCATTCAGCAAACACATTGCACTTGCTTAAAGTTGTTGCTTTCTTGCTGTTTTTTCACTGCAGTGCAGATAATTCACAGTAATGTTGTTTCACTATTGTTTGTTATTTGTGTATTGCCAAAGAGTGGAGATTTATTTTTTGCCCTCATAGTAAAGTAATATATGTATGCCTTCAAGGTGATCAACAGCTACATGTTTTCTGAACTGGATTTACTGTCATATTTCTTTCATTTGTCATCAGAGAAGTCACATCAGTATCCCTTGAACTTATAGCTCTATTTTAGGTAAGGTTCATCATAATTTTTGATAGAAGAGTTTGAGATGGTAGTTCAGTTTTTAGATTTTTTTTTTTATAGGATTGATTGTTTTAAAATACCTTTCTCTAAGTGACAAGTTGGACCATGAGCCACTTGACATCATCTGCCATTTTGATTTCAGGCATGTAACATGCAGTGGGATTAATATGATGTGGAATGACTTCCTTAGATTGGTTCTACTGCTATTTATTTAAAAAAAACTCGCAGACTGTGCATAAAAGATTGATGTAGCTTCCAGGTCTACAAAGTGAAGTCAAGTGCAGATGTCATATGTGGTGTTGTGGCAGGCAGGATATGGACTCAAACACAATGTTCGGGAAACAGGGATTAATTCAGAAAAGCAGCTTTAATCCTGAACTCACGCAAAAATACAAAAACTTTAGCAGAATAGGAGCAAGGAATCAAAATAGAAGGACTCATCAGGGAAGTAGGACTAACGGACACACAACTATGATAGAGGGATAATGTGTCAAAACTGAACTGAATCAAAACAATGAGAAATGGGGAAGCAAAACTAAAATATAGCACCAAAGACAAGTGACTACCAAAATAAAGCAGGAAGTAACTATACAGAGACAACCATACAAACTTGACTCAGTGGGACACAATCTTAAGTGGGATACTACATAATAGCAGAGCATAATTGAAGCAAAATACTAAGGCTCAAGATACTAAGGATGCAATAGTAAATATAAACAAATATAAACAAGCGTCAAATAGAATATTAGAATAATAAATGAGCATTTAATATCAACAACCGAGACCTCTGGGTCCAAAACCCAGGACCATGACAAGACATTCCTTAAACCTGCATTCTTTCTAATGGCCAGGTGGGTCCAGCTAAACAGAAGTCTACCAGCAAAGATGCTTAGCAACCTTGCTGTATGATCTCAGGTATGCCTATCAGAGATATTTTTACTGAACTCCAGTAGATCCACCAGGACCAGTAACCACATCCCACCTTTTCATTCCTCTTCTTTTTTCCCCTCACCCTGCAACCACACAAAGTAAAAGACTTCCCCTCCCTGAACTTAGCTCTGCTGAAGATCTCTTCCTATTAAAAAGGTTTTCTTTTTCCCACTGTCACCAAGTGCTTGCTAACAGAGGATAAACTGAACTTTAGGGTTCTCTCTCCTTTACCTTACTAAAAGATGATTGTGAGATGGTTGTTGTGATGTGTACATAAAATGTAAATGATCCATCACAGTCACTGGGAACCATCGCATAGATTAAAATAACAATATAAACCCCCTTCCCTACTTTTTGCAGATGTTCCTCATGCCACAAAAACAGCTTTGACCTTTAAAGGTGCAAGACATCTGAAAGTGCTCTGTCTTATCCAGCACCAAGGGGTTGCAGCAGATACTTTTTGTCCTGTAACTACTGACATTTTCCATACCATAGATGTTTTATCTGATTTAATGTAGATCTGTGAATTCAACTCCTTTAAACTCTTTGGTACATTCAAGCCATTCTTGAGCGGCTTTTACAGTGTTGCATTGTCCTGCTAAAGAAGACCACTGGGAATGCTGTTACTATGAAGAACTGTAGAGTTTTGCAAAAAATGTGGTACATATTTTAAACTTGAGCTTTGCTATAGGTTGTAACAGTAAGTCCAAAAGGAATGAAGTCCCAACAGTGAATAAGCAAACCAGCAAACTTTGGGTTCAATCCAAGGAACAAAAGAAACACAGTGATAAAGGATAAAGACAGGACTGTTTATACACAAAGGGTTGTTTAGGGAATGACCAAAAGGAGGATAACAAAACACAGACAAAAGTAATCACATACATAGGTGAAGACATTAAGGAGACAAATAGGAAGCATAAGAAGCACAGGACATGAAGTAAGACAAACCTTCAAAATAAAACAGGAAATAACCAAAGCAGACTGAATAAGTATGAGATCAGAAAACATACTGAACACGAAGAAGAACGATGCTAAACACGAAGACAAAAGCTAGGGAATCCTGGAGGATAAAGACATGAACACAGAAAGTTACAGAGGGAGAAGCACTGAGGGAACTTAAACTACTACTGACGCAAAACAAAACATGATACCAAAACACACTGTATACAAAACTGAAACTCATGGAATAACCATAAATGTAAAACAGGAATCAAAGACTCAAAGATGTCACTACAAATAAAGCTCGCCATTTACCAGAGTTAAGAAATCAAAACAGAAACCTAGAAATTCAATGACCACAGAAATCAAAACTTCAAATACTTGGAGTGATAAAACCACCACAGACACCCAACTTAAATATATTCACCAAGAATAAAAAAAAAAAACCTAAAACAGCAAAAACATGAGGTCTGTGACAGCTAGAACCAAAAGCTTTCCAATAGAATATTTTCCTTATCGTCCTGCTACCTCCATCTTGCTTTCTTCACATAGTGCATCCTGCTTCTACTATTTCCCCAACTAACTGAAGTTTCTGGTTACCCACATGATGTACTAGAACAAAATAATTGATCAGAGTAGGCGACTTCCTTCCATTGCAACATGGTCCAGGAATTATACCAGGAAATATCTCACGAGACCTGGTGTTCTGGAGACTCTCTGACAACGGAGAACTCTTCTGCATAAAAATGTTTCTAGCACAGAATAGATACTCTCATTTGCACTCTTAGATTCCATTGGAACAATTTGTATTAGCTGAGCCAGCTGTGGCTCAGGAGGCAGAGTGGATTGTCTACTACTCAAAAAGTCCTTGTGTGAGACAGTGAATCTTTCTCAAGGATACTTTGGCATGCAGACTGGATAAGCCAGGGATTGAACCACCAACCTTGTGATTACTAGATGATCTGCGCCACCTCCTGACCCACAACCACCTTTTGGTACCCATCTGTAGATATGCTGTCTTTAATATGGCAGAAAAATTTAATAGTTTACTACTTATTATTCTGTGGCCCCCTAGGAGTCCCCAGACTTTGGGAACCATCCCTTTAGTCATCATAGTCTAGTCCTTGTCAGAGTTGGTCTGATGTACTGAGGTGTTATTATATTGAGATAATGAATGTTATTCACACCACCTGTTTGTGGCTTTAATGTTGTGGTTAAGTGTTGAATACTGTATGTCCTTCAACAGCAATTTTACTCTTGTAGTTGGACCCGGGAGTGCTGCTTCAGAGCTCCCTGGAGCTGCATGTCATTTTTCTTTTTATTTGTCTTTATTAGGACTTACTTATATGAAATATTTAATTTAACTCAATAGTTTTGGTTTTCTCCAAATGCCCCTCAAGAACAAGCATGGCTGTTTATCCTTAAAGACACAACTAAGTATAATTTTTTCTTTTCTTTTTCTTTTTTTTTTTTTACTGAAGCTTGTGGAGAAAAGAAGATTTTCATTAAGCGTTTTGTTTCACCTAATTATGTTTTTACATGAGGTCATAAGGTTTGCAAAAGCTTGCGTGGGCAGTGCTTGTGGTTGCTTAAGTTGTCCTCATTTGCTCTTTGCAAGTAAGCAACCATAGCGGGCAGCACAAGGTAACAGCAAACATGGCAAAAATACAGCATGTATGCCTTTTTTGTGTGTCTACAATACACATTGGCACAAAAAAAGGCATGTAATTATATTTTCTTTCCATTAGAACATAAGGTCTACCACCAAGGCAGCCGCAGTTGTGTACGCACTGTGCATGTTTTCTCTCTTTTTCAGACTGTAGCCTTATTGTATAAGAACAAAGAGAAGCTAATCACTGAGTTACTGCAGCTAGTCTGTAAATGATGTAGCCATGTGAAAAATGTAAAGACACCCATATGGAGACTGTGCCAGTGAAAGCTATTGTAAATGGGATAGCAAGCTGTTACATAATACCCAGAGAGAGTGCATGTGAGGACTGTGCCATGTTGAAAGTTCAGTTGGGGTGAGGTTTTGCAGAAAAAGGAACACTGTTCCACAAGCGCTGTGCCGCACAGAGATACTTCCTCCTTGCACATGGGAATGCTTCACACTGAACCTCTCTTTTTTCTGTGTTGGTCTCATTAGTTTCCATTAAACAAGGCAACACTTCTCATTTAATTTATGCAGATCCTCTCTGGGTGTCAAACATTCAGCCCAGAGCCAGAACTGGCTGGCTAAAGGGTCCAATCAGACCCACTAGATGTCTTTGCAAAATGGGAAAAGTGCAGTACAGGAGGGCTCTTTTTTTTTTTACTGTATTTGGCACCAAGAAGTATTGTGCTGCAAAATAATATGAAGTCATGGGAAATGTCCGAATTGTTCATTTCATCCAAGCCAGAGGTCTGAATTATTGTTCGTTTTAAAGCTCTTCTCATGGACAAACATATGACCCATGTCCTGTTGTACCACATCAAAGTAAGGTAGTCAGGCCAAGGAGTTGTGACTGAATATGGAAGAACAGAGACATACTGTTGGAAATGCATTTATTTTTCTTAAGATGTCTCATGCTGTTAATCTGTTTTGTAAATGGAAAAGAAGTGTTTGTACTTCTTCATGCTAAACGGAAGGGCAAAAAGTGAGTGATGTTTATTTCTCATGGAGTATTATGCAATACTGCATCTGGATGTCCCAGTTTATGTAGGACTGTACGGCACTTTTATCCCTTGTCCCACTGTCCCACATGTTGAGAAAATATCCCACATTCAGATTAACATGAAGACAGACACTTACTGAACAGCTATAATGAAAGGCTGCAGTCATGGTTCACATGCAGGTTAAGGCGTCACCATTTTACTCTACCTGTGCCCAACATGGAAAATGCAGATCACCGCAGTCACCAGCTATGCAAATGCAGCTGATAACTGGGTGTTACTGGTGGGAAGTGCTTCTCAGAGAATGTTTTTTTATGTTTTTGTCACTTTATTTGTGAGTCTTACAAGAAACCTTGATGCATCTGAGATGTACCAGTCCGTGGATGCATTCTCTTAACGACCCTCAATGATTACTAAACAAAATAGCAACAGTTAACAGCAGTTTTATTAGTGTTCTGAGAAATACTTAAATGAGAGTAAGACTATTGCATGAGACTAAAATCTACCTTCCTTTAATGGTGTTATTTACTTAGCAAGCAAGTTGATAAGGTTGTGTTCAAATAAAACATGACCTTTACATGCTAAGCTTCTCTCAGCATTAGTAATGTGTCGCTCATTGTTCCAAATAAACATATTTTTTTGTCCCATGTTTAGTTTGTTAGGGCCTGGTCACCTTATTACGCAACAGATTTGCTGTTCCCACTCACTTGAGAACAATGTGGGTCCATGAACTAAAATTTGCTTGTTTTTTCACCAACGATTTAGTGACAACAGCTTGACTATAGAAATGTTTCTGTGACCTTGACAGATCAGTTGCAATGCAGTGGTGCATTGCTGCAACTGTGGCGGTTTTAGAGGTTGGAAGCAGAAACGTTGAGCTGAATGAGCTGCCGACAATAAATACGGTTAAATGATAAACAGTCATTAAGGGATATTATCTTTCCCTATGTTAGAGGAGCAAGTTTACATGCTAGCATATGTTAATTTGCCCCAGGGGGAGCTAAGATTCTGGAAATGTCATTTATTTGGTGTTAGACCTAATGGTGGTGTTGGATGAAATGAAAGGGGTCACCAGTGTTACTACAATTCACCCAGAAGGGACCTGAATATGTGTTCCAAAGTTCATGGTAGTCTTCCCAGTAGGTATTGACACATCTAGGTTTGAGGTACAATTCTGCCATCACTAGTGCCATGAATATAGAACTTATTGACAATTGAAATGAACTTGTTTGAACAAAGTTCTGAATTTAAGTGTCTTTTGCTTCCAATAGCAGTGAGAATCTCTCTGTGGCAGTGGGCGTGTTCAGGTTTCACGCCATCTCTTCTCCTCTGCACCATTATGTTGTGCCAGTATTTCCTACAGTTCTTTTATGTCTGGAAAAAAGGTGGAACACATGCTTTAATCATAGTTGTAGACATTCCAACACTTCTGGGAGTCACCACTCTGCTTGCAGGGCTTAATGTCCTGGTTCTGAACTTTCCATGCATTTTTGATCCATTTGAATCTTTTATAAATGCCACCTTTTATCAAGAGTTAGGCTAATGACTTGTGGAACCACCCGATATCCACTGCAATGGAGATTATCCAGTTTTACAAAGCACAAAATAATTGACAACTTCTTAACTCTTCATATATTCAAAAATTATGTTGACATTTTAACTCGCTGTAATGCCAATGACACTCATGCTCCAGAAAGCTACAGCGAGACATGAAGCTACTTCAAGAAAACTAATAACGCCACACCAGCCACTTCACCATCGCGCTTTACTGTAGTTGCTGCAACGGTACACCAGAAAAATTGCCCACAATGGACTGGCAGCGATATAAAACTGCTGTGTAATGCTGCTTTGTTAATACTAATTCAGCACTTTGTGTTCTGCATTTTCCAGGGATAATTTAAAAGGAATTCCTCAAAAAAAATGTTAATTCACAATTTAAAATGCTCCTTCTACATTTACTTGTAAAATAAGTGGATATAACCATTCTTCAGTACCTTCAGTATCACCTTTGCCAAAAAAAGTAATTTCCTATGAAAGAAAGAAAAGCACGTATAATCATAAACTAAACAGGTGGGCATATATAGACTCACCTCTGAACATCTGTTCTGATCCCCCATGACTCTTATTGTGTCCCTGTGTGTTGAACTAAAGATTAAAGTCATAACAACAACCAGCACCAGTGGACATGCTTCACTGGTGATGTGTCCACTCTGCACCACGGATTATGCAACTGGAATATTGTGCAAAATATCAACGCATATAATAACATGTTTGAGCCCTCATTTGAATTTTGGAAACCACCTGACTCATCATAAAACTAGGTCTAACAGTTATATGCAGAATAGTTTAGAAGAATAAACCTATTCACACTTACCTTAATATAGTGTTTGAAAGAGCACATCAGTCCACTCATCAAATACTGTTAATTTTATGTAAAATCTTAAATAGTCTTGGATCATCTTACATATCTGAAAGTTTGTCGCTTTACATCCTAACTTTTTAGCTCCTCCACTGCCAAATTATTAGCTGTCCAATACTCCTCTCAGAGAAAAATTGGGGATGCAGTTTTTGTAGTTCATGTCTCTCAAACTCTGGAACAGCCTAACTCAAAATTTTAGGGAATCGAACTCTGCCAATAATTTCAAGAAACTCTTAAAAACACAGCATTCTTAATCTTGCATTGAACTAGCATTTTAACTTAATAATAATGATAATAAAACCACTGTACACCCATACCTACAACAAATAGTTGCCTCATTCAGCCCCATTGAGGAATCTGGCAGATACAGAGCATAGTTATATTTAAATGTCTGTTTTAATAGGTAGCCGTTTTTGGCTTGATATGTTTTTATGCACGTGAAGCCCTTTGAACCTCCACATGTGATATTGGGCTATGTAAAATAATTGAAATCACATAGCTGGTTAGTACATTTACAATATTATGTATAGTTTAAGTGACCAGCAGCAGTGTAAAAACACAGTAAACAAGAGAATGTCTTTAATATTATGACATGTTTTTTCTGCCTCTTCAAAATAAATACATAAATACAAAATTAAATAGGACTGATTTTTTCTGGGGAAACTGGAGTTTGGCTTTACAATCATTAAAATCACTAACATTATTAAAGTGCAGTATAAATAATCTGGCATGCTTTTAGTTACCAATTTCTTCCAAAGAACACTTTTAATATGCTGTATTTGGTACACAGAAACTAAAAATCTGGTAACTTTTTTTCTTTTAGATATACTTTTTACTGTAGGTTTTAAATTCCTTCCTTGGGAAACAGCTGACAAAAATAAATAAATAAAAGGTACTCACAGCGGTAACACTGCAAACTGACGGTATATGTGGGTTCCCCTTTTAGGTTGTTTTTTTTATGCGCGCGTGTGTGTCTGTGTGTGTGTGTGTGTGTGTGTGTGGGGAGACCAGCCGAAATTACTTCTTGTTGCTAGACAGACCAAAAACTAAGGAGTTGCACCAAGGCCCAGTAGAAGATAAGGACTATTTTGAACTGTGAATCATGCAAAGCTACTCTAGAACAGTCCGAAGCACAATTATGGAGTTGCAATAACACAATAGGTTCCTTTAATAGAAAATCTAAGCTACTAATCACAAATACAGCAAAAGGGGGAAAAAAACTCATGGTTAGATGTCCTGATAAGGACTAAAAGAGGATTTTTTTGCTTCTGCTGCTTAGTTGGACCATTCATTTCTTAAAAGTTTCTGAGTCTCCTAGTTTTATGGAGCTGCCACACTAAATGCATGGATTTAAATTTGAGAACAGGCATTTCATTATGTCAGCGAAGGCTCTCTGTTGCGTATGCATTTGCATATATGCCAAACCTCATTAGCTCCTTGGAAAACAAAGGCGCAAAGTAACTACCAGTGCACAGACTGTTCTGTAGCCTTGTTTGACTCTGTGTGTGTATGCTCAAGTTCAAATCAGGCGGCCAACCCCCCCCCCTCTCCGTCTTTCTCCCTCCACTCTCTCCCAGCTTTTCCTTTGATTCATTTGGACTCACAGTCCTCAACAGTCTCAGCACTGCAGTGGCTTTCAGCACTCTAATCCTCATCCTGCTCTCGGACAGCAGGCCAAGATTCTCATTATATGAGGTTGTGTAACAGCAAACAAAGAGTAAAAATTCTATACATTCATTCTGACTTAAAATAATCAAACTGAGTTCGTTAAGAGGGAGAACACACACTGAGTGGGACTAGTTTATCAACATTAAAAAATCCTTATCTTGTATATCATATGGGCAGTTACCAGTCCACAAATTTTCGACCCTTAAGAAAAAATACAGATGTTGTAGAGGGTTGTATTGACACTGCCCTGAAATAGCAAGATTTAATAATGCAGAGAAAATCCATTTATAAATGCTCATTGGAGAAGCAGAGCTCCTGAAATATTAATGCTACAATATACTGTGTGTATATTTCATGTGAGTGTATGTTTCCCTGCGTTTGCTTCAGTGATGTGAATGACTCAGCTGTTTTTAAAAAATAATAGTAACATGGTTGGTCTGCACAGTTCACAGAGTGTTACAGTTCAGTGTCAGAAAATATACACATTTAAAAATCAACAGCAATTTGTCAAAACTTGGTAGTATATTTAAGTGAATTAGATTTTATTCACTTCTGGCTGCACATTTTCAAGGAAAGGTAATTTCAGAAAGATTGTTATCTGTGCAACAGAGTCAACATCAACTGGCTAAGGAGTTAATAATTAAATTTAGACAAAGACTAAATGGGGTGTAATCAGATTATTTGTTTTTGTATATATTGTAAAGAGTTACCACAGTTATGTTTCGGTGCTTATTAAAACATTACTGTCACTACTCTCAGATGTGACACTGCTTCTCTGGAAAGTTTCCTTTTCTGCTTTTCCCGCTCCCTCAATTTGATTAAACAAGTGACTGAAATGATGTCTCTTGTTGGGGGAAAAAAAAACAAGAAAGAGGAGAATTTAATTAAGCTTCTGTCCTCAGCAAACCTTCCTTCCACTGCACCATTCACATTGTTTTCTGTGGTTCATGTGGGTGTGTCCTGTGCTTTTATATAAAACTATCAAATCATATGATTTAATGAGTCTTTTCCATTAATGACCCTGCATTGGGGATTTAGAAGAAAAAAAACATGGAGGAATAAGCTAAAATAAATCAAATGCATGGAAAAACATTAAATTACTGGCATTGTTTGTACCATATGGTGTTTAAGCCCTGGCCATGTCTTTGTTTAGCAAACTCTCATCGTGTGCTCTTATTGCTCAGGGAGGATGGATCACTCTAATCAATGGGTTAACTTACTCTCTCTAAAAGTATAACATTACGTAACCAGGAAAGGCGGAAGCAGAACATGGAAGTAGATGGGATTTGTTTCAGAGTTTGTTTGTTCATTCAGGGCACTGCAGGCCAGAGCCTTTATCCTTATGTCACCTCTAAATCCCAAATCACTTACCCTTGAACACTGCACTAAAATAAACTGCAGACGGAGCCTCATGACCATCACTAACGTGTTTGTGATGTGATTTATCTGATGATGTGGAACATCTTTTGTATGAGCAGAGTTGCAGTGACGATTATTATTAGCTCTAAAATTATCAGGATTGCTTGGGGCTGGTGTGGAAGACCAGGTTTGCTATCTTATGACAGGGTTGGTGGTTTGATCCCAAGCCAAGTCGCTCCCCGGGGTGGAATACCTAACGTGGCCCCCTGCAATTTGCGTAGCAGTGGCACAGCCATCAGTGTACGC
This sequence comes from Pterophyllum scalare, assembly GCA_024447675.2. NCBI lineage: Eukaryota > Metazoa > Chordata > Actinopteri > Cichliformes > Cichlidae > Pterophyllum > Pterophyllum scalare. The sequence continues at coordinate 126,136 of JAMQGT020015369.1, read as the reverse complement.
TCCCTTGACAGTATAAAAAGATATACAGTTATGTTCTGTAACAGTTTTTCATGTTGTTTTGCGCTTTGGTGCAATTCTTACAGCAGAAATGTCATTCTCATCCCTCTCATTCTCAAAATGGTTAATGCATTTTTAATAACACAGACTCACCTGTGCAAAAGACACTGCAACAATCAAAACCTGTTTCACATATGTCAAAACATGAAAGGCTCTCAATCACTTCAACTCTCTGATGAATGAATAGAAACTTATCGCCACTATTTCAAGACTTAGACATCAAATAGTTTTTTTTTGTTGTTTTTTTTTACTTTTATCAAAACCTTACCGACTTTGGAAAGAGTACTGCAAAAAAAATGTGGGCCTCATGTAGAGTAAAAAGTGTTCAGACACAAAACAGAAATGTGAAGGATTTATCTGAAACTTTGCAAAATTGCGGAAATGGAGAAAAGCAAAATGATACTCCTGAAACTACAGTATATGCATCAGACAACAGATTGCACAAAAAATGTGCAATATGAGAATATAACACCAAGTACTGTATAGTCCAGTAAAGCCATGCTACATACATTCAACAGCTACTTTATTGGGTACACCTGTTCAACTGCTTGTCGCTGTAAATATCTGATCAGTCAATCACAGGTCAGAAATTCAAAGCATTTAGGCATCAGGAAGAAAGGTGAGTGAAAGTGGCGTGGTTCTTGGTCTGATGTTTCAGAAGCTGCTGACCAACTGGGATTTTCCCACACAACCATCTCTAGGGTAGACAATGGTCCAAAAAAAGAGAAAATATCCTTGTTGGTGTCAGAGTTCAAAGGAGAATAGCCAGACAACTTTGAGCTGATACAAAGGCAGCAGTAACTCAATCAACCAGTCGTTACAAACATGAAATGCAGAAGAACATCTCTGAAAGTACAATGCATCTGATCTTACATCTGCAGAATCATATTAATCTAATAGACTCCAATTTGTTCGTTTAAATTGGGAGTCTTCTTCACACACTAAGGTTTATTATGGAGTTCCACATGGTTCTGTGCTAGGTATAATTTTATTTACACTATATGTGCTTGTGAATGTCGTTGTGTGGTTGGTGTTTGGTGGTGGTCGGAGGGGCTGTAGGTGCGGATTGGCAACCACGCTTCTGTCAGACTGCCCCAGGCCAGCTGTGGCTACATTAATAGCTTACCACTACCAAGTATGATTGAGGTGTGAATGAATAGTGCATGGAATTGTAAAGCGTTTTTGAGTATAGTGAAAAGTGCTATATAAGTCTAAGGCATCATTATTATTATTGTTATTATTGCCTTAGGCACTATTATTAGAAAACAATGCATCAGTTTTCATTGTTATGCAGATGATACCCAGCTTTATCTATCCATGAAGCCAGATGACACACTTCAATTAGTTAAACTGCAGGAATGTCTTAAAGACATTAAGGCCTGGACGACCTCTAATTTTCTGCTTCTAAATTCAGATAAAACTGAAGTTCTTGTGCTCAGCCCCGGAAATCGTAGAAACATGGTGTCTAACCAGATCCTTACACTGGATGGCATTACCTTGGCCTCAAGTAATACTGTGAGAAATTTTGGAGTCATTTTTGAGCAGGATATGTCCTTCAATGCACATATTAAACAAATATGTAAGACTGCTTTCTTTGCATTTGTGCAATATTTCTAAAATTAGAAACATCCTTTCTCAGACTGATGCTGAAAAGCTAATTCATGCATTTATTACTTCTAGGCTGGACAATTGTAATTCTTTATTATAAGGCTGTCCTAAAAGCTCCCTGAAGTCTTCAGCTGATCCAAAAAGCTGCAGCGAAAATACTGACAGAGACTAGAAAGAGAGAGCATATTTCTCCCATATGAGCTTCTCTTCATTGGTGCCCTGTTAAATCCAGAATTGAAATTCAAAATTTCAAAATTCAAAATGTTTCTTCTCACATAGAAGGTCTTGAATAATCAGGCCCCAACTTACCAGAAAGCCCACTTCATATTGTATCACCCCAATAGAGCACTTCACGCTCAGACTGCTGGCTTATTTGTGGTTCCTAGGATAAGTAGGAGTAGAATGGGAGGCAGAGCCTTCAGCTTTCAGGCCCGTCTTTTGTGGAACCAGCTCCCAATTTGGATTCAGGAGACAGACACCCTCTCTATTTTTAAGATTAGGCTTAAAACTTTCCTTTTTGATCAAGCTTATAGTTAGGGCTGGATCAGGTCACCCTGAACCATCCCTTAGTTATGCTAGACCACAAGGCTGCTGGGGGGGTTCCTATGATGCACTGAGTGATTCTTTTCATTCACCTTATTTACTCTGTTTATACCCCACTCTGTATTTAATCATTTGTTATTATTAATCTCTCTTCCACAGTGTGTCTTTTATCCTGTCTCTCCTCTCAGCCCCAACCAGTCGCAACATTTGACTGACACTCCCTGAGCCTGGTTCTGCCGGAGGTTTCTTACTGTTAAAAAGGAGTTTTTCCTTCCCACTATTGCCAAGTGCTTGCACATAGGGGGTCATTTTGACTGTTGGATTTTCTCTGTAATTATTGTAGGGTCTTTGTCTTACAATATAAAGTGCCTTGAGGTGACTGTTTGTTGTGATTTGGTGCTATATAAATCAAATTGAATTGAATTGAATTGAATTGAATTGAATTGAATTGAATTGAATTGAATTGAATTGAATCGAATCGAATTGAATCGAATCTTGAAACAGATGGGCTATAGTAGCAGAAGACCACACTGGGGGCCACCCCTGTCAGATAAGAACAGGAAACTGAGGCTACACTACACACAGACTCACCAAAATTGGACAATAGAAGATTGGAAAAATACTGTACTCCAATGGCCTCCACAGTCACCAGATCTCAGTCCAGTAGAGCTTTTTGGGGATGTGGTTGAATGGGAATTTTGGATGTTAAGCTGACTGTAGCTGTGTGATTTCCCAACCCCTTTGTGAATATTTAATTAGCTGTGCTATGATATGCACCTGTGACACAAGACTGAGAGTATGTATTTCTATTTGTAGCAAGTAAACCTCTGACAGTGTCTTCCTGGATTTGCTCTTCCATCCATCCAGCCATCCAGCCATCCAGCCATCCGTCCATCCAATGAGAAACACTACTGTTACACTAACGTTATTGATTTGAGAACTGCATTGAGAGTAGAGCGAATGACTTCTCTGCTGTGAGAATTGCACTAAAGTGATTGAGAAAAATTGTATGTCAGACTTTCCTGGTAATTATTTTTAAAAAGTTACATAAAGACTTGTACAAAAATGACATCACTTGAGCATCATGCTCTGGATGTTAAATCTATTTATAAACTGGAGCCTTGTAATTACATGACTCTGATATGACATAAGTATATTTCAAAATATTTTCATTCACCAAAGCTGCTGTTGTTTTTTTTTGCTTTTTTCTTTTTTTGGGGGGAGGTGATCAAAGATCTTTTATGCTACTAAAGATACTGTACCAATATTAATTCTTTGTTGTGGATCACATAAGGTCACCTGTTTTTCTAACTTTGTTTACAAAGGAGTGCAGATTCATTATTGAATGCAATGCAATGCTATGCTATGCTATGTTATGCTATGCCGACTGTGGATGCATAAGCATGTGTTGCAGATGTTGATAAGTGAGCGAGCTTATGCATTTGTTTGTCTTCCCGGAGGCTAAGCAGCACACAACATTGTATATATTTGTTATATGGAGGTAGAGAGCTCCTTAATGTGATGATGAACTCCATCATCTGACATAATCAGGATGAATCAGTGTACCGAGTTACATAAGCAGATCCTCATCCTTACCTCACCCTTATCCAAATTAGAAGCACAACAGACACAGCCGCCTACAGCCTGCTCATACCTGCCTGCAGCCTGTAGGACCGATTTTATAACAGAACACTGACATCTAGAGGTTACAGACTGATATTACACTCAGTGCCTGCTCATTCTTGGAAAATGTGTTTTTACACTCTTTGAAAAACCCAAATGACTTGAAACGGACTCTTCTTTTTAATCATGGTGTAAAACAAACAGTTTTTTAGGGCAGGGGTGTCAAACATGCAGCCCACAGGCCAGAACTGGCCCACTGGTAGATCCAGTTCAACATACTGGATGACTTTGAAAAATGTGAAATTTCTTAAGAATACAGGCATAAATTTTTAACTTTTAACTGTATTTTAATCAATGTTGCAGTCTTCCTACGACATAACTCATGGCCTGTTGTAACAGGCAAAATAAAAGCAAGCAACAAACCATTAAATGAAAGAAGATTAATTACCTTTCATCGTCGTTATGATCTGGAAAAACTGATATGTGCTGTTGAAATTGCACTTTTTTTTCTTAAGACATCTTAACATTCAAAGCGTGAGGAACACTTTGAAAATACCATTATCTTGATAGCTATTGAACTTTGTAAATAGTTAATAAATACTATGTAGTACCTTCATATAAAACATTTTGATAGAGCAAATAATTGACAAATAACAAAAAATTATTATTATTATCAACTATTATTAATAATATTAGTAATGTTATCATTTCTGTTGCATTGGTTTATGTTATGTCAAAATAATGATTTTATTATGTATTGCTAACAACACCACCACACCTGCCTTTTAAATAAAGTCTTATACCTGACTTGAACTTCAGGACAATCATCCAAATAGTGTCTTTAATGCATATCATAATATTTTTTAACCAGTAAATTCTCGAGTGACTGGACTTCTTTAAAAAGTTTTTTGAAACTAGACCTGGAGCCTATCCCAGCTGTCAGCTGGCGAGAGTAAGTATGTACCATTTATTAATAATAGTTATCACAGTATTATCGTTGTTTTAAGATTGGCCTCTTTGGAAAATCAGACTAGAGTCACAAATAGTTTTACAGCATTAAAAGACTTTATTATTGGAAATAAGACAATATTAACAATTCTTAAAATAACAATGCTTAATTCAGTCTTTTGAAATAAAAACACTTTACAAATAATATAGTATCTTCTGTTGATATGAAACATTGTGAAAATAAATATGTTGCTTATTTTTTAATAATAACAGAGAGCTCAGAAAAATGCTGATTATTTACAGCTTTAAAATCTCCTTGATCTCCTCCTTATTTTTAAAATAAAAAATAAATAAATAAAAAAACATGACCCCATATTAGTTTTTTACATATAATTTAAGGCATATTTCTATTACCATTTTTGGACACAGCAGTTCATGGTCATGGGTCAGAATTTTCTATGCTGACTGCTTGATGTTTAACTGTTGCATCACATCAGGTGTGTGATCCTGATGTCTGGAATCCAGTTTAATAGATTTTTAGTTCAAAGATAAAATTTGTGCTCATTCAAAGATACTGCAATGCAGCAGCAAAAGTTATGAAGTTTGTGTTTATTCATAATGAAGTTTTACTTATTTCCTTTACACATAAAAGGGAAATTTTTTAAAAAAGAAGAAGAAAATGAAAAATCTGCCAAATATCAGTATTTCATTTTACTTTAGCTGTAAAGAAAACAGACAAATATATCAGATCATCTCAGTGGTGGCATAATTAAGCATTGCTAATAAGCATCTGTGGCTTTGTTCGGTAAGCTGGGAGTTCTGGATACGCTATTGTGCATCTTATTCTAACCAATGTTACACACACCTTTAGGCCTTTGGTTAGTGTTTAAGTCCACTGCGTGTACAGTGTTTGTCTGGCTCTTGTGGCTTTAGGCAGGCTTATTTTACATTTGTGGTCTTCTTCTGGTGCTTAAAAATAATCTACCTTTACCTCCAGAGTTGACATGTTGCCTGGTTAAATTCAAACTAAGTCTTTGTTTTTTCAAGAGTAAGTTTAAGGGGCTCAGGCATGTAGCTGTGATGTTTAAAGGGGTCTATCTATCTAATATTTTCTGGCATTACAATGGTGGATCTTCATATTAAATATAGCTAAGGTATCACAGAATGAGGTCGCGTACATGTGAGTAATCCTATCAAAAAGCTGAGGCTTCAGACTCTAAACATTCAGTTTCAGAGTTTTTTCTGTGATGTCACAGAGAATAGAGATATCTAATATGGTCATCCTAGGAACACACAGCTCATGCTGTGTGCTCAGAAGCCCCACCCACCTGTTGTTCAAAATGTCTGTTTATGAGGAGCATCCAATCAGGGGAAAGATGGGTTGAAGGGGGAGGAGCTAAAATGGCTTCTTTGAGACAGTGGATAAAGTGAGGGGCTGCACCAAGGCCTAGTATAAGATATAGATGTATTGTTTTGAACTGTGACTCATGCAAAGCTGCTGTAGCAGGGTTTGAGAATAAAAACATGGTGTTGTGAATGAGAATGATTGGTGCCCTTTAAGGACAGGAAAACACAAAGGAAGGTCCTCAAATTTGAAATGTGTGTGGTAGAAAGAAACAAAGAGAAAAACTTCACCTTCAGCAAGCTGCCTGCTGCATCATTTTCTGCCTATCATGTGTGGAGTATTCCACTAAATGCCACTGGTTCATCAATCACTAACAGTCACTCTTCAAGTGGTAGATATCACTCATTTCGGATTTTGAAGGGTTTTGAATTAGACTTATCTCATTTATTTTTTAAGTTTACCAAAAACATCTACACCAGCTGACTTTTGAGGTCCTAAATTCAGACAAGAATTGTCTACTTTTTTCATTTAATTGTCTCAGTGGCAGAGGTGTAAATTTGTGTGTATGTGAGCGCTTCAGTTGTGCCTCTTCATATGCAGAGCGAGGTGGTCTGAGCGGGAGAAGGCCCTCTGACAGAGCACACACTGGTACGGTTTCTGACCCGTGTGCTTGCGGTAGTGACGCGTCAGTTCATCTGAACGAGCAAATTTCCAGCTGCAGCCCTCCCATGAACAGTGATAAGGCTTTTCACCTGATAATAAAAATAAAGCAGACAGTACTTAAGAAATGCATCAGTTAAACAGTGCCATTTGTTAAATGTTACAGTTGTTTCTTTGGTTACCTGTGTGGGTGCGGAGGTGAGCCTTGAGGTGTGAGCTCTTGGTGTAGGTCTTGCTGCAGCCGTGATACTGACAGCTGTGGATGGCTGGTCTCTTTTTCCCCACAGCTCTCCTGCCACGCTTCCCCTCCAACCCACCAGGGGGCAACTGTTGTCCAACTAGCAGGGGCTGCTGGTGAAGGGGCAAATGACCCTGGCTGTGGGTGTAGTCACAGTAAAGGCTGGCATTGTGGTTAAAATGGTGCACGTAGTTGTAGTGTCGAGGGTCAGGGGTCAAAGCCTGAGGTGGGATGAACCTGTTTTCAGGGATGGTCACCATGGCATGCTGCTGGTGGTGCTGCTGCTGGTGGTGGTGGTGATAGTAAGGGTTGAAGTCCCATGATGTGGCCTTACTGAGGCTTCCTCTGCTGTGTCTTTCCATACTTCCTCCTTGGGAGAAGTCAAACTGATTTACATTATGTACATTAGAAAATAAAGTCCGACCTGTTTGGTCATCATTAAAACCACGGTGGTACAGCTCTGGCTGGACTGTGGTGGTTTCAGCAGGGGACAGGAGCTCAGCCATGAGGTTGCAGTTGTTCATCTGCAGACTCTCTTGTCCTGATGGGTCCTTAAGCATGCCCACCTCTTGGTATGCAGTGTTTGGGTCAAACTGTGGAAGCAGTTGGTTGCTGTTGTTGAGAGAGGCACTGGGGTCAGGGGAAGGGCTGCTCCACTGTGACAACAGGAACTCAATGTCCCAAGATGCTTGGCTGTCATCATCCAAGAGCTCCTCTGTCATTTGTTGAGAGACCTGCAGTTGCTCAGAGCTGTTCGGTGACAGTTTAGTACTTGGAGAGTCTAAAGGGAGAGACCCATCAGACTTACACACCTGTTGGAGAGAGTTAAGAAGTTATGAAAACCAAGAACATCCTTAAAAGTATTAAAGTGTTATTGACTGTATTTGTCATTTTACTGACTCTAAGTGACCAAATCCACCAACCTCATCTTTTCCTTGAAGCATTTTCACCACTCTGTGTTTAGCCAAATGAGGTGGGTACTTTCCAAATTTTCTCTGCATTATACAAACTTGAATACTTGCACTAACTTGATTTGTCTAACTCTTAACAATATTAAGCCTCATATCAAGTTTAGCTGAATTTTAAAAGACATTTGTACATAGAATGAGTACAGGAGATTCCCCTATCACTTGCACCAGGGGAGCCAAACTTCTTGTTAAGGGCGACATAACGCCTAATCTGATTTTATGTGGTAGAACTATTTAGCATGATAACTAGTCTGAGGTGTCTCAAGAAAAATATGTGCAATTTCAACAATATGTCTCAGTTTTTCCATGTTCAGAGAGTCTGCTGTTATCACGTGTACAATTTCTAGGTCACAGAGACACTAAATTGTCAATTTTATTTTTGAACTACAGCAATATTAGTTTTACTTTTTATTATAAGAACAGCTTCTGTTTCAACATGCTTTTATCTTCCTGTACATTTCCACACCTGACTAAGAATTAGCAGACTGTTTTATTGCTAAATTTGAATTATTAATGACTTCTCTGCAAATTTAAGATGATGCAAAGTTTCAGTGAGTAAAGAAAATCACCAGGAATGTAAATTTATTACTACTGGTTTTGTTAAGTGGTGTTTCATTTACTTGCACATAATAATAATTAATAGTTTTTCAGACTGCCATAAATGACTAGAAAATGCAAAGATTTCTGTCAAACGGTGATGGCTCTCACTGTAGGCAGATCAGTTGGGCTTGCTTGTGTAGTCACCCACAAACTCAAAGTTTAAGCAAAGAAAACCCCAGTATAAACACGTGAGCATTACTCTAATACAAATACAAAACTATCCTTAAAGACATTCATTAAACAGTTCGCTCCCTGCAGACTTTCTTTATATTGTGATTAAATTGCTATTTTTCATATAAAACAGCTTACAGTGCAAAAAGTGAACTCAACTGGAACAAAAGCAAAATTTTATCAAAAGTTGTACATTGTAATTAAAATTTAACTTAATCTTGAAAATGTTTAACGCATATTTTAGATCCCTTTGGAACAAATAAAAACTTACAAGTCACTTTTGCACCAGATTAAATTTGAGCCTCATAGTAAAGATAAACACATGTCCAGTAAATAAATGATATGCCAGGTGAGTCACCGTATTTCACTAAAGGAATCAGATATTTGAAGTGAACAAAATACTTACTTTCATATTGTCACTGGAGTAAGAGAGGCTGGAGAAGGAGCTGAAGGAAGGGAGCACAGCCTGGGTAACAGCCATCAAGCACTCTGATAAGGCAGCAGGTGCAACAACAACAGTAACGTTTCTCTTTTCTTTTCGATACTTGTGTCTTTTTTTTTTTTTTTGTCTTTTTTTTTCTTACATGTCTACCTCACCTTGAGCTAACAGAAAATCAGACTCCAGCTCACCAGGCCTCTCATCCCAGTTATGGTCCACTCAGTGCTAACAGGCCACAGAGGGCTGCCTCCTTTTCGTCATTCCTTGCCTGCTATCTCTCCCTCCTCTCGCTTGTCTATCTCTGTCAGCTGCAAGTCTAACTTCAAATCTCTCTTTTTCATATAGGTTTTGACCGTTAGGAGGTGGAGCGTAAGCGTAAAGTACTTAGCTGGTTCCTTTAAGACTGGTCAATTATAAACCCTAAGAAACTCTACTATCTGACTTCAACACACCGTCTTCCTGTTGTGTCGGATTCAGAGCAATAAAACCTGAAAAAACACCGATGAGCATCACGCTGTCCTCTCACCTTTCCTGTCTGAAGAAACACCAAGAAACCTTTGGTTGGTTAAATGTGCTGTGCCGAATCAAACAGGTGCTGAGATTAAAACCTAAAACGTGGGGTTGTTTAATGAATCACCCTCACCGACATGCTCGCTGACATAAATATCCTTAACAATGATCTTACACTTGTGTTTTTAAGGTTAAAAATGATAATAATAATTACATCAGTGAGTGTTGACTGTTATTGGTATTACTGAATTTTCAGGTGGAAAACAAATGCAAAAGAAACATTTTGGTTTGTCCCCAGAAACTTTTATTTTGTAAGTAGCATAAATCACACAAAATGTCCAGCCCCAAAATAAAGACCAAAACTTCCGAAGGTCTAAACTTGCACAAGCAAAGGTTATTAAAGAGCTGCTGCATTAAAAACTGAACAAGTAGACTCAAAATTATACTAAAAATAAACAATAGCATTTTAATAGTCAGTGCGAATAGTTGAATATAACTTTAAAAGTGATAAATAACGCTGAAAAGATTATCTAAGAGTTATTTCACTACCGTCCACCCATTATGTGCAGACACGTAGCACGTACTGTTATTTTTCATTCACAAGTAAACAGATCATTGGCTGTTATCTATGCAAGCATGCTTTGGCACAGAGTCACAGACTGTGTGGGCACATGTACAGAGAAGTTTTATGCACATTTAATGCTGATAGAAATGTTAATTAAAAAAAAAAAAGTAATTCTAAAAAGCTGCTTACATACTTTTAATGTGTTTCTGTAACTGTCTAAAAACAGGCGAGGTGACTGGCATACACAAACAAATAATTGATATGTAATAATTTTAATTGTTTGAATCAACAGCAGAAAGCGAATCCCTGCTGTTTTTACTGCTTACAGTTTAACACACTCATGCACACAGGTTGTCTCTGTATTCCCAGTGAGGACATGTGGCTTCTGAGAAGACCTGTGTGTGAAAGGTGATTATATTCTGGCTGCTGTTTATCTGCAGACATGGGGCAAATGCAGGCTGCTGTATTTCCACAGATAATGATGCCCTGACTGCTGCTGACCCCCGATGACTTGCCCGCCACTGATAAAGACTCTCTCCTTCCCCCTGAGTGACGACCACACGTAAGACATCCACTATACAGGCTGAAAGCTGCAGTGATCAGCTTTATGCATCAGGCACATTATATTAAATTCAGTCTATTTATTTGACATATGAGAGTTTATTTGTGAAGGCACCTGACTAAATTGAGCATTTGTTCATACAGAGCCTCACAATTACTAGTTTAGTTTGAGTTACTATTCTTAATTATTCTAATATCCTTTTAAGGTTTAATGATATGAAATTAATATCTTCATGACCCTCATAAGATCTCTGTTCTGTAAATATTTTATTTATTTATTTCTAAGTTAAAGTAGAATTACCACAATCATTTTAAATTAATTAATTAATTAATGGCACTTGTAGTCATTCCTGACCCCCTGACTGTATATATTGACATAATGAAAAATACTTAATGGACTCTTGTTAGTTTTTATTGAAATTATAATCAGTATAATCAGTCATTAAAACAACAACAACAACAACAGTAGTTGTAATAATAATAATAATAATGATAATAATAAAAATAATGATAATAATAATAATCTGTCTCCCTCTGGTGGCCATAGTTGACAGTGCTCCATTGTATTAAAAGAATAAAAACTGGTCAAATTAAAAGTATCTTGAAAATTGACAGTATTTAATTATAAAACCTGTTTTTTATTTGCTTTTTTCCCTAAATATTTCAGCGACTTAAAATAGCATGAAAATCGTGCAGGGGGGTTTGTTGCTTGGTTGCTGTAGCAACAAATCGTTACTTCCTGTCTTCATGTCCGGACTTTTTCGCGATTGGCCTGTCAAAGAGAAAAACGAGGTAATCCATTAATTTTAATATTTTTTATCTCACTTCTGGATAAATGTTTTCCTTCGAAGCTTTCTTGCTGAATGAACTCATACAGAACAGCAGTGTAGTTTACAGTAGTCTCAGGAATAATAAGAGCATCGTAAAAACTTGTCATTTATAGGCTAATGGCGTGAAAGAAAACGTAATCTAAGAACTATGTACCGGTGAAAGTTTGGGCTTGTATTCTGGGTTGTAACCTCTGTGTGTGCTGAGTTTGCAGATGCAGACCTCCTCACAGAGTACAGCTGGTGGGGGATTGTGGAACAGCCCCAGAGTCACACAGTTCAGCAAGGAGACCCAGGACATGCTGAAGTGTAAGATGATGCTTCTGTTGCAAAAAAACTCGGGCTTCAAAAATCGGAGATCATCATTTATTAATTTTTTTTTAATTGCTCTAGAATACAAAATCTTTCATCATGCATGATGAGATTAACTCAGCAGTTTTAATGAAAAGTTGACAGACTGCCCAGAATTGTTCAAGTCAGATGTGTGGCTTGGAGGAAAGTCCAAGACAGTCAACACTCCTTGGAATACTTTGGTCCTCAAGCAGTATTTGCAAAGGTGTGAAAGGGCTCAAACCTCAGACAGATCCTCCTTGGTCACAGTGAAGTTGAGGTTTCCAGATCTGAATATGTCCACCAGCACCTTTCACTGTGCGCTTGATGCACTTCACTATCATTGTCACTCCTGTTCATTCCCTTATATATACGCACTATCTGAGCTTTTCATTGTCAGAATATATTTTTCTTCATTTTGCATGTCTGATCTTGTGCTTTTAAATCATCCAAAGTTTGATTCCTTCCCGGTTTACGTGAAAATAGGACAGATTTTCAGTGTGGAGGCCGCTGTAGAGTTGTGTTTGTGTCTCCATTTAACATTGCAGAGGCCTGCGCTGCATATTTTTCATATTGTTCTGTTTCTGTGCTCAGTGATGAAACAAGAATCAAGGGTCACCAATCTCAAGAGAAAACAGATCAACAGATGCCCAAAGAGTAAGTTTGTCAAAGGCTTGAGACAGTATTTTATTAAAATATAGTTGTAGCAGAAGTAAAAATGTTAGAATGTGATAATCTTCCAGTCTGCTAAAAATACAGATGATCTCATCATGATTTTGCCCCATGGTGCCCCTACTCTGTTTAAAGAGGCCCTATTTGCCTCATTTTCTCATATAGAAACTGTTACTATTGTGGATGCTCATTTTAAACATGTTTTAAGTTTCATGTCATGAGGTTGGTGAGCAGAAAGCTCAGGCTTAGACTGGTTTAAAACTCAGTTTCCTGCAAGTTTTTTCCACTCTTGGTTTGCATTATGTCATGAGAGCAGGTATCCCTAAAATGGTCACCTCAGGCATGTGGTTTGTATTGTAAATCCTGCCTGTTGTTCAGATGTGTTTGTGAGGAGCAGACACCCATCCATTTTCTGCTGCGGGGACAGTTGTCTAAGCAGAGTTGCCCAGTTCTCCCGCTCCCTAAACACTGCCTCTAGCTCAAAGGCGTTCCCAGGCTAGCCGAGTGATGTAATCTCTCCAAGCTTGGCTCGTGTCTGCCCCCAGGTCTCCTCCCAGCTGGCAATACACAACCTGGGAGGAATCCTATTCAGATGGCCAAACTGCCTCAGATGACTCCTACCAGGGTGTAGAGGCTGTGCCCCTACTCTGTGCCCCTTCCAAATGATCAAACACCTCACCCCATGATATAAGGCTGATCCCAGACACCCTTCACAGCTTGTATCTGCAACTTTATTCATAAAGTCCACAGATGAGGATTGGAATGTAGATCAGGAGCATCCAATCAGGAGACAGTTGCCTTTAAAAGGAGAGGAGCTAAACATTAGATGAACTGAGGGGCTGCACCACGGCCCAGTGTAAAATAGATACAGGGTATTTTGAAATGTGCATCATGCAAAGCTTGTCACTTCATTTTGTGTAAATGAAAAGCCTCTGCTCTTGTAAACCTTTCTCCCGCAGATGAAGCAGCTTTACCTCTGACCTCTGCTTCGGCACAGCCTTCTACTCCAGATAAATCTGTCCGGAAAGGCTGGCCGGTCCACACTCAGAAGCGCACTGCTGAGGCTTGTCGGTCTGGGAACAGCTATGCAAGAGAAAAGTTCTGTCCCGGTCCAAGACGTACGTTCTTTAAACTGACATGAATTTCAATTCATGTCTTTATTTGTTCCATTTTCTGCATCCTGAGAAACATTCAGGCTCAGTTTTGCTCATATTTTTCTTCATGTCACCCAAGGAGACCTAGAGAAGGAGAAGCAGAAGCTTCAGAATATCTTTGCACTAGAGACAGAGCAAACCAAAGCAGGACCTTCTCAAAAACCTCCTCTGCGTCATAGCTCAGAAGCACCAGATATGGATCGCTATGAGGAAGGTGAGGCTGACTGCACAGACACAGAAGCGGTGGAGAGGTTGCACCAGCACATTCATTTTAAAGGGGCAGTTCAACCCCAAAATGAGATTTATTTTTCCTCTGAGCTGTGGTGCTTTTTATCAATCCAAATTGTTTCATTGTGAGTTGCTTTGGAGATTTCAGCTCCACAAATGTCTGGAACTGCATAGTACTCGCATTGCGGTGCTCAGTGCAGAAAGAAATTGTAGGAACTATTCTCTTTCTACAGCTACAGCATGCTACAGGTGAAAGCATCCATTTACCCACAATGAGCCTTAAGACTAAGACCATGTGTTGTTTTTTCCTGCAGTTCTGAATGAAATAGAGGAAAGACAACAGTTTCTGGAAGACATGGCCTCTCTGGGTCAGGAGAAAGAGTACATAGACATTATCAACACTCAGATATCCCAGGTAAATGGTCCAATGCTTCAAGCTATCATTATGTACATTTAGCATTATATTCCTATAAATATAGTTCAGTGCTTAGAGATCAACATCAATTTAAACAGAATTAAGATCAAATGCACTTAAATGTATGTTGTGTCACGACTCCAATAACAGAAGATACGAGAACTAGAGATACTGGAAAAGGCCAGCGTTCCCAAATCGGACACAAGGACAGAGAGCAGGATAGAAAATGCAGCCAACAGAGAAGACTGACCACTGTTTTTGACCGGGCTGCCAGCTTCTCTTCACTTGGAAACAAGGGACAAACCTTCAGTCAAAACAGGGACAAGTATTGTGTGACGCCTGCAGAAAGACATGCAGCCGTGACGTGAAAGTAAAGCAGTGAATACAACACACGTCTATCCAAGTTTATGAATTTCTTTTATTCCTCTGCCTCCCAGTGTCAGTATTTCATACAACCCTGCTGCTGTTTTAGGACAATGTAGAGCTGACAAAAATGCGGTGCTACGGAAGCCCTTAGTCTCAGCTGAGCAGGAAGTTAGGCACAGAGCAGAAACAGACATGGCACACACAACTATACAAGACAGACAAATACATCATCTAAAAGACAAAACGCTAACAGAATGAGTAAACATACAGACATTTACATTAGCTCGAACCAATGACGTATGCAATAAAAAAAAATGGCACTAGACATAAACTATCCGCTTCAAGGCAAAAACACATACAGAAAGGCATATTAAAATATAAATTAATGATTGCATATTCAGGTTTCCCCCCCAACAGTTAAAACCGTTACAAACTGGACTTTTGCTACAGGTGATAAAAATATTTTTCCAAAATGGATTACGTGTGACTTTTCATTTTTTATATATATATATATATATATATATATATATATATATATATATATATATATATATATATATATATAATATTTATTATATTTTATATATATTTTATTTTTTTCCTTCAAATAATGGACTTTGCCCTAGAACAGTAACATGACTTCTGTAACAGTATCACACTGTCCCATGGGTCAAAAATAACCCAACGTTAGTGTTCTAGGGTTCAAGGGAGTGGGAACTTAAACTGTCTTTGAGACCGGAGGGAGTTACTTGGAGGTTGCACCAATACCCAGTCTAAAATAAATAAGCATTATTTTGAAGTGAATCATGCAAACATACTCTGGTAGGGTCTAAAAATGAAAAATATGGAAATCAGCATCATAGGTCTCCTTTAAAAACTAAGAGGCAATTTGTTTTTCGTGCAGTTTGTTCCTCCAGTACTATTCTGTTTTCTCCTGCAGTCTAACCCCACTTATAAATACTGTATCTATGCTCATTCAATCCTTTGATGACAATTTACACACGCAACTGTAAAACTAGCGCTGAAGAAACGAAACAAGAAAACCACAAACAATATAGCAGCTAGAAGTCTTTGTTGATTTCAAGAATAGATGCTTCAGTTTAAAGCAAGTTTCATCTGGAAGGAAACGAGTGTATTTCTATCAGTACCACAGGCTCAAACCAGACATGACACTTCAGATATCCATCCGTGCACCTTTGAAGGAGCAGAGGAGCCCACTACTCAGGTACTCGGGGAGTGTAAGTAAGATGAAAAAAAAAAACATTAAAAACTCAAGGATATCAAGGACCAATGTAAGCTGACAAACCACATACATATTTGCTGAAGGCCTATGGTGCAGAGTCACTGTGCAATGCAGGGATGTTCAAGCAAAAACACATAATCAGTGCAGTGAAACAGAAACTCACCCAACATGTCACTAGCTTGAATATTTTGAGCCTGAAGTTTTTAAAGCACCTGCTGTTAAACACTACTGACAAATGAAAATAGCCACCGAAGAGAAGTTTTGGAGATGTGAGTGGGGGCGGGGCGGGGTGATTAAAAACAGTTTGAGGAGCTGTCATCATCTTCCTTCAGAATTTCTTAGTCTTGTTAAAATGGGCGTCCTTTAAATATCCCTTCGAAATAGACGTGTCCTCTGCTGTTCAGCTTTTCTCCTTACGGGGGCTGGGACTCTTTCCCGGTTCTGCTTTATGGCTCAGACGCTTGAGCACCTTGATGGGTTTAAACTTTGTCCCTTTTTTCTTTTGATGGTCACTGTCTGGATCCTTAAAGTCTGATGAGGATGGAAATAAGAAATAAAAATCATAAGTAATCTGAATAAGTAATCCGTAATAAGAATCTGATACAAAGGAAATATCATCCCACCTTTTTTCTTCAGCATCTCTTCCATAAGTTTGTCCTCCTCTTCCTCCCTGTGACAGAACCACAGTTACACTGCTGCCAGTCTATACACAACAGAGATGCACAGTCACTATCAGTAAGTGATTACCTCTGCCTGTCTTGGTCCATGCTGTTGACTATTTGGTTGCGCTGTTCAATGATGGTAACCAGCTCATCCATCAGCTCCTGCTCCCGACTCTTGTCGTCCTCGGTCCAGTCTTTCTCTGACATACGGAAGAAAGGGAAGAAGGAAAGCGTGATGAATAATTTATTCTGTTGTATTGTTTTTATTTCAATCATATACACTTTGTAGGTGTTCACAAGGTTTATAAATGATTGAAGCAATAGCAGAGCATCATTCAGTATGAATATAAATGCACACCCACTATCCTGTCAGGTCAGCAAAGAGTCCTGATTAATTCATGTTTTATTGCACCACTGTAAAATATAAAAGTACTGCAGCTATTGTCAGTTTCATTAATGGCACAAACTAACCAAGAGGCTCTTAATAATTAAACTGAAGATTGACCAAATGTTTCTCTGTGTTCAAAAGTTGAAGCTGGTTTTATTGGACATGTACTGGGTGTTACTGGAATTAAACTTCAGAGTTTTTGTGCACATGTTACAAGTGAAACAGTATGTGCACACAGGTACCAGGCTTTTTCACACACACTGGGTATTAAATGGGTTTAACCTGCCAGGTCTCCAGTGCAAAGCCTATTTTCCAATGCATCATCTATCCAGGCTGCACCCTTTGCATATTTACAGTAATGAGAACGCATCAAACAAACTTTCCCTGTACTACACGTGAGAGGGCCGAGGCTGGATAACGCTGCAACTCGGCTCTCCCAAAATTTTCTGGATAATGCCGGGACAGACGACGATGTCTCAAATACCTGGTTTGTTAAGAAGACACCTCAGCTCGTACTCCACGTCAGCCTGCCTCTCCTCCAGGTTCTGCTGCTTCGCCCTGCAAATAGAAAATGGTAACTTCATGTATACTACTCCAAGCTTCTGTCTACGGGGTTTATATGTAAAAATATAACCAGCCATGACGTTCAATAACTGTAAAATTTATATCTTACGTGTAGACCAGCTCAGCCTCCCGTCGGACTAGAAGGTGTTTATCATGAATTAGAGTGAACCAGTCCACCAATAAGTGCTCCTCATCCTCATCTGAATGAACAAAAAAAGAAATATTAGCACTCTGTCATTTCTTTGGGATATAAGGAGCAGATATTGATCAGTTAAAAATGAACATTTGAGGAAAAGAAAGGACAAAAAAAAAGAAAAAAAGAAAGGTCTTCACTGGACTTGGAAAGCACTGTAATGTGATACCGTTTGGGTTGTCTCTGAGCTTCTTCTCCAGCTCCACTCCCCTCTGTTCCAGCTCATCCAGCTGCTTCTCCAGCTGACTCATCTCCCCATGGATGTCCTCTACTGGGATGTATTGATCTGACTGCACCTGGATAGATGTTTGAACCACATGCTTACTACTTCATCTGAGCTTTACACATAAGTGGCAATGCCATTTCAGTAGGTTTTATTTCTATTTGTAATTAGTCTGTCTTTATGTTTTTGTTTACCTTGCGTTTAATAAGCGGGAAGCCGTGGCCGGGAGCAGGGGGCCTAGCGGGACGGGGGCCTTTCGGCGGCCTGGTTTTAGAATTAGCGGGACAGGGAGAAGCTTTTCTGTTGAAGGGGTTCTCCTTACATGTCCGCTAAAAGAGAGACGAGATGCAGCTGGATTTGTAGTATGTGCAAAGTGTAATGCTATATAAATTGTCTTTTAATTGGGTGGTGGTGCTATTACCTTGTTGTGTGATTGGGTGACCTCTGATACCAGTGGACTGGGAGTGGTGGGGGGTCGTGGTGGTGGAGGTCGAGGACTTCTGGTCCCTGGGTTGCGAGTGGTTTGTGGAGTGGCTGGAGCTGAGCTGGCATATGCTGGCGCTGGAGAAGGGGCGGGGCTTGGGGAAGGCTGACTGAGATGCTCAGTCGAGGAGGAAGAAGGGGAAGGCTTGGAGTCATTCGGTGAACAAATGGAAGGCTCCGAGACGCTTTTGGTGAAGTTGTGTTCCTGGTCGCTGCCAGCACTGCCAGCCAAAGGGAGCTGAGAGGAACTGTAGTCTGAGCCTGAGTACAAACTCTCTGTGCTAAGAGCTGGAGAGGGGGAGCAAGAGGAGGGCTGAGAATGAGAGAGAACTGAAGAAAAAGAAAGAATTTGGAAAATAATAGTAGGAACGGGAGAATTTCAAGAGGAATAAAAAGTAGTTGGGACAGATTGAAATGTTGAAATAAAGAGAGGATAAGGGAAAGGAAAAAAGAACGTTTATTGAAGCATCTCTATACAACACATGTCTCTTCATCTGCTTTTAATCCATCACTATTTAGAAGCTTTTATGTTTTAGCTTTGTACTGTTTCAGTTCAGCTGTTCTGAAGTGACAATTTTAAATTAAATGTTAAATTTGAGGTTCTTTAAATTTACATTAAACTATTCTAGGATTAAAGGGCCTAACACAAACTTCACACCTTCACACTGGACAAATTTTCAACACTGGATAATAATAAATGATAGTATAAATTATTTTTAAATAACTGAGTTCGTAGGCCAATGCTAGTGTAGAGTGTGCCACAAAACTCCATGCAGCAAACCATGTAAATGCGCAAGCAACTCATCATACAAATTTAGAAATGTCTTAAATGAACTCAACAGGACAGAGAACAGAATTATAATCTAGCAAATAAATGATGCAGATGGCTGCAGTGCCGAGCAGCACCAGGTAAAATGAAAGGTCAAATAACATCTGCGGGTTGTAAACTTCAGTCTTGATCTATCAGAATCAGGGTTTGCACCTTAAAATTAAATATGAATACAAATTCATCCCATTACACTTGAATGGCAGTTTAACTAAAGCCATTAATAGAGACTGAACAGAAAATCTATGGGAAAACTGTGTAATAGCAAAAATGGTGCAGCCAAACAATCGCGCTGTTACGTAGTAGATTTTCATGACAGTTTCAACTGCACGGTGGCAGACAGATCTACTCATAATTACAGTGAAGATGCAGGAAAGGACAGTTCATTTTTCTTGGCTTACTGTATCTATAAACTGAATAAGCATGGCATTTGTTCACTACTCCAGAGAGATGAGTCAGAGTTGGCTATCTGGACTGAGCTCTAAATAAAGTTGTGCAACTTTGCACATGCATCCAATCATTTAGTGCAGGGCTTTCAGAATAAATAACTTGCATTCTGGGATGCATATGCCCAATTAAAAAGTCTCTTTTAGCCAACTAAACATTATGCTAACATGTAACTTCAGATACTGCCGTGCATCCAAAAGGATTTTGCTTTCACCCAGTTTCATTTTAGCAAACAATTAATTTTCAGGTGAGTAGTTCAGTTTTTTGCAGCAAACTGGTGTGTGTCTATAAACTTCAGCTTTCTAAATTATCACCTCAGCTGTTATTCTGCACCAGCTTGAGTTATGAAAGCCACTGACTCAGGTAAGGTGGCACTAAAAAAAAAAAACTGTAATGTTTGCATTTCTTTATTTGATAAAATGACATTCAGATTAAGGTTTGATGTTTGTAAAGTACAAAGGTAATGCTCTAACTAGCTGGTGTTTGAAGTGCTGATAAAACCAACCTTGGTTACCAGCGGATGGCCGCGGAGCGCGAGGTGCCGGCCGTTTCTTGCTCTTGGTGCTTGCGGGGCTGACGGAGCGGGACGAGCTTCCTTTATTAGGGGGCGTGTCAGCACCTGCTGCATCTGCTGCCTGAGTGATGCTGTACCATGGGTGACTAGTCATCACTGTAGGCGGAAGTGCACCTCCCTCACGGCTTTCTTCTCCATTTCCCTCATTATTTTCATCATCATCATCATCCTCAAACGGGTTGGAGGGCTCAGGGGGCGTGCTGGGTCCGGAGCCCTCCCCTTTGAGAGAGGACAAAGAGCCTGTGTTTGGAGGGGTTGCCAGTCCAGCGGGGGGAGGGGGAGGGGCTGGGGCTTTCTTCTTCTTGGATTCTGATTGAACCAGGGCGAGCCAAGGTGGGTCTTTGGGTTTATGGGGGCCACTGAACAGTGAGACACAGATAGTGATGGGGGGGGGGGGGTCACACAGAGGAAGACAACAAAGTTCATCCACATGGAAACATGGAGGGGTAAACAACTACAGCACACACTGTGACAAAATGTAATTCAGAGTTCTGACAAAGACTGTGAAGGTATGGCTAACGCAGGTGAAATGGCATTTAAGATCAATTCTGCTACCTTGCAGGAGACTGCGACCTTTCTCGTGGTTTGGGAGGAGGCGGCGGCTTCTGAGTTTCCCCTGGAATTTCAGGAAAAGTCTTGAGTATCACTATAAACAAATATTACTGCTACCTTTAAAAAAAATGTACCGTGCAAAAACCACTTACCGACTGCTGGACTGTCTGCTGCGCGAGGGAGTCGAACCCGCGGGGCAGGGCGAGGCGGAGGGGTGGGATCAGAAACCCGGCGGGGCGCGGGCACTGGCCGACTGATACCTTCGACATGAGGTGCAGGTGTAGAAGGGAGGTCCCCGTTAGCTGTGCGTTTGGCTGCTGCTGGTGTTTCTGTTTCTTCCTCTTTCTCTCCCTGCTCCTCCTCTTCATCATCGCTCTCATCAAAAGGGTTGGGAGGTGTGGCCGAGCTTTGTTTCTCCTCTGTCTCTCCAGCACCATCTTGTTTATTTATTTTTTCCAAGCAGTCTTTGTTTGTTGCAACAGGAGTGACTGCGATAGAGTCACTGGCTGGCGTGTCAGTGTCGTTTGTTTGCTGTACTGGAGGAGGAGTCTTTGCCTGGTCGCCGTCAGAGGGCGCCGTGTGATGAACTGTGCTGCGACCAATCCTGGCAGACTGTACCGACACCGGTCTCTTAGCAAGATCAGGACGACCATTCTGGTTAGATAATACATTCCTATTAAGGTGATGTGCACAGACCAGGGCCCCAGAATCGCTTCCCAGTTTGTAAGAGCCAGGAAGCAGTGTGCTGTGACACTCTGTGCACCTGCATAAATGTGTGACAAAAAAACAAAACAAAACAACAAACACATTTATCTTTGTGAAATGTTTCCAAAGAGGATTCATTAATATTAATGTACACCAAACACTGCCTACAGTAGATATTCAAATTGAAACCGTTCTGCAAGTGAAACCAGGAGCATTTCCTCGTGAAGATTTCACAGGAAACCGGATACACTCGTTCTGACGAACGTCAAAGTCAAAGTCACCTTTATTGTCCAATCTGCAATATGTACAGGACATACACGGGATCGAAAGATAGCTTCTCATCAAATTTTTGCTGTCGTTTTAAGCAACGCGTGCAGTTACTACAAATCACATTTAAGTGAAATCTTAACTGTTGTGTTCACCACAATGTTCGGGACAGCCAAAATTGCAGGCACTCTTTTAAGAGCTGAACTTCTTAAATCTTCAATCGGAAAAATGCCATAATAACAAAAACAAACACTAAGATAAAAAAAAAATTCATATTTTTAATATTATTAATATTAAATATTTTAAACAAAATACTAAGGTGAAACAAACAAATCCACTTTTAAGATTACTAAAATAAGGCCTGCGGGTGCGTGATATGGAGCCTTATGCATACATGTGTGTGGAAATGAAGGAGGTATGTGTGTGTGTGTCTGTATACGTTTGCTGTTGCGTTGTTTCTTTCAAGTTTCAATTTTTATATGCTCCATATGTCTCATTCATGTTCAGTAATCCTTTTCACAATATGGGGGTGGGGGGTAACTTATGCCTTATTACCTTGTTTTTTTCAGTTCACCTGTGCATGGCTACTTTTGAATGCCACGAAGACTGGTTACAATGTTGAGTTTATCTTTTCATTGTTCTTTGTCTTTTTGTTGCTTTTTCTTCCTTTCCTTTTTTCTTTTTTTTGTAATTTTGTAATGGAAAAACTTAAATACAGAAAAAAGAAAAAAAATTACTGCTAAATAAAAATATAAAACTATAATAACTCTGAAACAGGTGAGGCCTTTGCAGAAGTGCTTTTTATCCTTGATGTGTATAAGGAGAGACACAGCTGGAATATATAAACCGTGGCGGAGGAAGACTAAGAGCAACTGTTCCTTTGTATTCATAATTAGTTATAGTTGTTTGAGACGATCGACTGTGCGATCAAACTTTCTGCCAATCACCGTCTGTGGATGCGTGATTAAAAAAAACAAATAAAAAAAACAGCTAATATCACTACATTAAATGCCTGTTGCCTTGACTCCTCTCTCCTCCACTCACAGCCTTGGACTGAGAGGTCAAACAACTCAAAAACTTGACCAAAACAGGTCACCAAAAGCTCAGCTGGACTCAGCATGCAACCCACAGGGTATACTGCACTATCCTACTGGTCATATTGCATGATCCATTTTGGCAGTGCACAGCTATCCAAAACAGGACTAACCAGGCTTTTGCATTAAAGGATTGTACCATACCCAGAGAGAGGGAGGGACTAACACCTGGGGAGAGGAGGGAGGATGTACAATCTGAGAAATGAGTAGAAGGGAGCAGGGGTTTACCTGAAACAGTTGCGATGGTAGAGCTTGCCATCCACCAAAAACCTCTGCACCAAGTGGACGTGTTTCTGGCAGGCGGCGCAGGTGCTGCTGAGAGTGTGGCGCCTGCCTGCCCCAACCGCTTCAGCGCCCGTCTGCACGGTCTGGATTGGCTAGTGCAAGCAACCGGGGATGTTGTTCACAGGAAGGGGGGGACAGGGAGGAGACATCGGGGAAGGGGGAAGATGGAGAGTAATGGGGGAGGGGGAGATCATATACGGAGTCAGGATTTGAGGATGTGGATTGTTCATTCTATTTAGCTAGCTACATCTACTAGGTTATCATTACTTTTTAAAAAAATTTTATTCAGCTTCATCATTTGATTAATTATAAAAGTATGAGATAACAAAAAAGGTGTTTATTAGTTAAAAAACAAACACAAACAAAAAAAAAACAATCCAAACAGCTTAGGTTAGTGGCTCTGGGAGTCACACATTTGGGATATGATTGATATTTAGAATTAATATATAGTTTTTAGGCATTTGGGGTTTTTAAGTTAAGTAAATATAGGGGTTAGAAGCAGCATATTCCAAAACTTGGCACACAGTATTAAGAAACTACAACTGTTAGTCTTGTATCCATAAAAGATGGTTAAGAGAGACTGACCTAACAGTTCTGCTTTCACCTCCAAGCTCACCCTCCCACCCCAACCCTACTGCTTAGGCTCAGGACCAGAGAGCGGAGGGGGGGTGAGATGTGAGGACGGAGAACAGGAAGAGGAAGGAGTGGAATGAATTTCCGTCTGAAGAGGGGAGGAAGGGCGATTGGGGGAGTGATGAAGAGAATGCCAGTACATGGGAATACGGGATGGAGGAAAGAAGTTGAAGGCATGCGAAAGAAAAGAGAGACAGGATACAGAGGCTATCTTTATAGACTTATTCTACCACTTTTGGTTGTGCTTTTTCCCCTGCTGTGCAACACAAAGCTCACATAAGGAAGTTGACATAAAAATCCATAGTTGGATATTCTGCATTGCTGTGGTAACATGGCAGGTTTATAACATCATAGTAACCCCACATCGTACATGCAAAATGATTTTTAAATCTTGCAAGGCTTCAAACGCATATGATTTTTTTTTCAAGTGCTGTTTCAGTGTCACTCCATAGCAGACCATAAACAAAACATTCTGAGAAACCTACAGCTTGCTGCCATGCAAACTCTAATAGCCACCATGCCAAGCATCTAGAGTTTAATTAGGTTTGAAGTCTAACAGATAACGTTTCTCCTGGTGCCAAGTCCTATATACTTACCTCAGTCTTGTCTTCCAAAGGAGTTGGAGGCCTTTTCTGGGCTGGCTCATTAAGACCAGCAGAACTCAGCCTCTTCACACACGGAGGGTTTGCTGTGTTAGAGAAAGCAGAGGAAGCCACTTAATGGCAAACTACTACATTATCACGCTGACAGGTTAAGCTGCTGTGTAGTCTGACTGGATCTGAATTATGGTCAAATGAGAAATAAAGTGTTTTTAAATAAAGATTTTTCATAAATGGCACCACTTTTGAATTAAAGTGCTAGATATTGCCGAGGTGCTAGCCCCAACCCTCCAGGTTCAAATTTCCCCATCGGTAAGCTAACCAGGTCATTTCTGTGGTGTTCCCCTCTCTTTATTTTTCATTTATGCAAATCACCAAATGCTGAATGTGTGTGTTCTTTGTTCATATGCAAAGGCACAAAGAAAGGTAAGCTTATGTTTGACAATTATAAGATGACCTAATCGAAGCACTTGGAATTCACAGTGATAAAAACAATCAGGCCAAAAGAAACAACACTGCCATCTACCAAAGAAAGCTTTATATATATATACACTCAATACAGCTCAATAATTATACTCAAATTATGAACGATTACTGTACTGCCTTGGGCTGCAGCTAAAAACTAAACACAGAGTGTTTTACAAACCAACATCTATTCTAGTTTGTTTGTTGGTCCTTTGCTTTCCTTTTCCTTTATCCCTTAGAGTCTCACTCCACCAACTCTGACCACAGCTGAGGACAGTAATCTTTGATTTGCTCTGAAGATCTGCTGCATGCTCGAGGACAACTCTAACCAGGACCTGCAGCAGGTGAGGAACTGGTACATGTGCCACTACACTGAGGAGTCAATCCAGGGATGAGGAAGATACAGGAGACACAGCTTCCATATAGTCACATATTTTAACAGAAGCATACTCCTGCCCCTGCTACCACCACAAACATAATGCATCTCTGCAGGAAACACTAATACCTAAATACCTATAGTTCACACAGTTGCATCTTGAGGTGACTGTTTGTTGTGATTTGGCGCTATTTAAGCAAAATTGAACTGAATTGAACAGTTACAAGTCAAAGCCAAGTGGTTTGCGCACGCACCCTGAGACTTGTTATTGAAGAAGTTGTAGTACTGGGACACGTATGTGATGATGCTAAGCCGGTCAGGCACTTTCATGGACACCATGTCTTCTGGGTCCAACAGGGCTGGAATCCCCAGCTGAGTCTCGGCCACTTCAAACGCCTTTGATAAAGCAAAGAATGACGAAAAGAGGACAGGGGAAAGGAGGTAGAAAGAGCAGGAAACAAAAGGAGATGTTGGAGATGAGTAAGAAGCACTGAGCTTAAATTCTACCGAGCATAAATTAAGTAACAAACCTGGATTTGTTTTGTTATTGTAATGCAATGTGATATTTTGGTATGACTTCTATCAGCATTTTATTTCAATGGAAATGTGTGGAATTGTATTCTGTGTATTATTCAGGAGAACAACCTTTGAATGCTGTGAGCACCAAAAAAAAAAAAAAAAAAAAAAAGCACTTCATTTATGGACTGGGTCTGCATGAGAAATCCCAGAGAATTAAATCTCAAGCTTAAACAAATAAAAACCGTGGCTCAGAGAGTGTGCTTCGTTTTTGCGATTTGGGTGATCCCTGACTTTGATTAGACACACAAATAAGTTATGCAAATCCAGATTACTGTGAAAGTCTACTTATGTCACTGCGCTGCCAAAACTTCCACCATTTGCAGATGATGTTTACAATGCTTTATCCTTTGAGGATAACCAGCAGTGAGAAAAAATTCCATTGAAGAAATAGCAGTGCAAACAGCGTTCCAGAGAAACACACCGGCAGTCGCACAGTTCTGGAATAATGACGCCCACAAATGCTGCACATCGCGATCCAAATTAAACTAAATCTAAAAACATCAAAAAACAGGTGGCCTGTTATCTGACCTGTTTGTTTATTTTACATGCTGTACATTTTTTTCCTGCTGTTGTGATATTCTTATCATAAAATATCTACTTCCCATAATTTTGTCAAGAAGTGTCCCATTATTGTTGGCATTATCGGCTTTCTCATGACTACATGGTGACTACATGGTGATGTTTTGCAGTGAACCATGGCTAAAAGACATGGAGCTGCAAGATTTACTGCTTACTGGCTTTGAGACGATGAAAAGGGCTCATTTGACGGTGATGAGCCAGATCATTCAGTCATTTTAGTCGCTAAAATTGTTTGGTCTCTTCAGGGTTAAAAGCGCTGTAGTGCTGTAGTCCAAAATATACACATGAACTACTGGTCCTTTATAATTAACCCGAATCAGGTCAGGAATACTTCTTTTCCTTTGTAAGTGGCATTTTACAGTTTGTTAGGCCTGGGACTTTTTGTTTTGATGTGAACGTGGTGATTGAATGAAGTGAAACTGACGCAGTTATTTCTGTAGTGGCGTCCAACGAGCAAAAAAGCCACTTGAGGGAAGCTAAAGTAGTTTCCACCTTGTGCTGAGGCTCGCCACAACAAATACTTTTAACATTTAAATTTTTTATTTGGATTTAAAAAGACCATCAAAAGCTGGGTGCACTGGATGAATGATAAAATGAGCTTGTAAAGACACCACATAAAGTCTGTGGCTTCCTCCTGACTCTAGTTCCCTACAACTGGTCACCTATGACCCAACCTGTGACCACAGGCCATGTGCCCACTCTAATGCCAGCTTGAGTCTTCGTGTGACCGCAGTAACATATAAACAGGGGGTTCAGTTTTTAATCGCGTCTACTGCACGTCCTACATGAAAGAGGAATCAGAAAAGCAATTCCAGGAGATATTTATCCCTGAATCCATTTATGGAGCTTACACGTAGATCTTAAAAGGTCAAAACCAACCAAAGCGCAAGGTTTTCACATAATAGTGACTGCAGATTAGACCCTGACAATTACTTTCTTCCTTTATAAAACTTCTTGATAAGCTTTTCACTTCTCTCTACTTTCTTAAAGTTGCAGGAATCGAACAGCAGCCAAGAGCTGCCAAAGCTGAGCTCAGACTGAAAATGAGGAGATTACCATTTCAACCCTCAATGTTCTCCTGGCTTTCAAACCATGTGGAAAATACAACCAAGGAAATAAGATTTACAAAGTTCTGTGCTGGTTTTGATGTACTGCTTTACAAAGCTGCAAATTCAGCACTTTTGCACTGAAAATCCTCACTTGATGGTTTCTCCACAGGCTTATGTCAAGACTTTTCTTTCTTCTGACACTGAGCGCTCTGGCTTCCTCCCTCTGACTCTCTGCCCTCTCTCCTCACAGAAACTCAAACACACTGAAGTTACACCCACCACGTTAAGCATTTGACTCCTTGTTGATAGGTTTATGGCTAAAGAGAAGTTACAGATTTAAAAACTAGCTCAAGTGACTAAACTCGAGCGTCCAAAATGACAGCATCATGCAACACAGGATCACAAATGTTCACTGTTCAAGCCTGAAAACATACAGCTGTGACTCACCAGGCGGTTGTTCTCGTAGACATTCTCCTTAGACAGTGAGTCAAAGTCTCTGCAACGACAGAAAAAAAAGTTAAAACCTTTGAGATAAGGCTGGAGATAAAGTTTCCAGTGCAGTTACATAACAGCCCGACTTTTCCATCACAAATCTTATAGATGACTGTAATAACATGCCTTCTCAAGCTATGCTGATACAAAACATTGCTGCATTTAACTTGCTGACCTATTTGCACTCATATTATAGACTTACAAGCTATTATTTGCTTGACAGCATAACAAACTGCAATGGTGAGTGGTTACAGCACCCACCTACCACTGCAGACAATTCCAAAAACCGCACATAAATGATGCCCGATGCCCCCCCCCCCAAAAAAAAACTGTCAGAGCAAAAAAGAAAGAAGCAGCAGGAGCGATGGGCTGATAATTACAAGGCTCCAGTCTAAAATGCCCTGAGCAGGGATCTAAAGCCAGTTTCTCACCAGTAAACATCCTGCAGTAAAACAGGAAAAATGTCCGAGGAGTTGTTGGATGAATGTGCATAAGTAAATGTGTGCAGTGGTCTTGGACAACAGTATGACAGGAAAATAAAAACACACACACACACACACACACCATGAACCTAATGAGTGCTTGCGGAAACCATGTGGAACTTTCAAGAAGGCAAAATCCTGTGAATGAGCTCCGTGTTGGAGCCACATAAAGTGACCTCTGTTCTCCCTAATCTAATTCCCGTGGCCACAAACGCACTGAGCAGCAACTCTAATACCAAGACTGTGTCAGAGTCGGTCCACTGTGTCAGCACTACCAACACTGACAAAGAAAAAACTGCATCAGCTTATAATTCTAATTGCTGCTATAGACTAAAGATTTTCAGGCCTCTCAGAAAAGACACTGACTGGGATGATGAAATGCTGTGTGTGATCTGCAATGCACACCTAATCCACCGTGACTCAAAGTCTCACTCCAAGGTTTATTTTAGGAAAGAGGACCGCTCGAAACTGTGTGTGTGTGTGTGTGTTAGCCGGCAATGACAATCCACATGATCAAAATCTGGCTTGAACCAGTGCGTCTGCTAAATCTGGTTCAGTTCAGTCAGAAAAGTTTCAAAGACACAGATATCAGGTGATGCTATGACGGTGAATAATTAAGCCTATAAATATGTAATAATCAGGCACTTTTGTAGAAGAGCAGGTGAACAGCAAATGCATTCTAAAAATAAAAAACAAAGCTATGAATGCAACAAAATATACAATAATGATAAATACCATTTTAAAAGACAATTTTCATGCACTTCCATTAACCATTCCATGAATGACTTCTTGGCCCCATAGCTACTCCATCTCCAGTGGGCTGACTGACAGTTGGCCTCAGCTAAACAACGATAAGGCCATCCGAGTCTCATCTGCATCAGTGTGCTATACTTCAATCAAACTATGGTGGCTGCAGAGTACAGGACAGCACTTCTACTACAATGACCTGCACTTGCATTAGAGCCAAATCCAGTTTGACAGGCGGAGGTCTCAGCTGCAGATTAGTCTGACGGCCTGTCTGTCTGGCATCAGACGGAGTTCGGCTCGGGCCACTGCAGCTAGAAAGAAAGCTGAACAGTGAGGCATGCTGGGACACAAATTAAAGAGGCAAAGCTTGAAAGCTGGGAGTTTAGGATTTGTCTAATTCCTGTACTTCCAGGATTACTGCTGTGCTGTTTGTGCAGATAAATTCCACTTCACTGGTCTAGTGAAAGTGTACTCTGCTTCCATTCAGCCCAGGTTCCTCACCTGAGAGATGAACATCATGAGTGAGATGCTCACCATTCATCAAACCACAATTTCCCCCTTGTCCCCAAAGGGCACTGGTAGGACACAATTTATTGTTAATGGTATGATTTTAGACCCAAGGAGCTCAAAGTGCAGCCTATGGGCGAATGCCAACCTTTGGTAACAGACTTGTTCATTTTACATTGGTGTGTCTTTGCCTCTCCCTCAGACCTCAGACTCACTTGCTGTTTAGTTCAGCTCCAACCATGAAGACTAAAAGAAAGTGACTGGTCAACAAGGTCTGTCCAGTGGAATTCAAATTCAAGGTTTCTGTAGGTGAATCTGTGGACGGAAATGTCTTTGCCTCTAGATCACTCAGAGACTCTTATGACCACTTCCAGCAGCCTATGACAGCTGACTCTCAGCCTCTGACGCTCGCCCCGTGGCTACCACACATGCCTCTTTAGCCATAGGAGTCCCTCTGCGCCACTGTCTGCATGCCAGCGGGGATCGGCGGTAACCCCCCCACAAGACGGGCTTTAAAAGGTCAAAAACATCAAACTGGGCGAAGTGCTTACTATCTTCATGATTTGCTTCTTTTGTAAAATGATTATTTTTGAGCTTTTGTACTCACGTGTGGGGTTTCTGCTTTTTTTTTTTTTTTTTAGCACCTTCTCTGGGTTATACAGCATGCCACCGATGTTGGTAGATTACCAAACAGTTTGTATTTAATGTTGACAGATTTTTTATGTTTATCAGACCTTGATGAAGACTTACAGTTGACACACAGTGAGCCTGTTCTTTCTTCTTTTTTTTCCTGACAATTTCCCCAAGGAATAAACTCCATATAACTTTGCCTGCAGACCTTGTGTCCGTTTAGTTTTCTTTGGACATACTTGCACCACATATCTAGCAAGTTTGCCTGGGTTTTTGTTCTTGATAACCTATGGTTGTCTCACAACAAATCTGGACTTGTCTCAAGGCCCATTATTGTGTGTGGTCTGATCCAGGAAAAATCCTGATAGGCATTTAGTTTACAGAGATATAATTTAACACAAACACACTATGGCTTCTTTGCTGCATAGCAGTGCGGAAAACTTCAGGCTGTCCCTCACTTGTTTTTAACCAAAGGTGGATCACTGTCCCTCGCGTCAAAAAGAAAATTACTGTTTTGAATCTCTACTGAAAAGATGGTGAGTCATCAGTTCCTCCTCCCTATACAAAGTCTTGCTACTCATGTATGCATGCTGTTGTGTTTTGTGGTAACCTCTGTACTCAATGTGTAGGTGTGAAACAGAGAGGAGGGGAGTGTTGTTACAGGCAGAGCATAGCTTGTCAGGATGACTTTAACACGCCACATTGGCCCCTCGCTCACGGCACAGTTCATAGCATTACAAGCGGCAGTGACAAAACGGGACTAAAACATACAGCGAATGAAGCACGTTACCTAACATAACACTGCAATATTTAGGCTTTTTTTTTTTTTTTTATTTACACAGGTGTGTCAATCCAGAGGCCTGTAGGCCAGACTCAGCCCACCAAAGGGTCAAAAATTTGACCCTAAGTATGGCTTTTCAAGACTTGCAGTTACATCATTAATAACTCGAAATTTTCAATAACAAACACTGCAGTAATGATGTGCAGTAATGCCATCATTACTGCACATCATTACTGCACAAGAGTACGGAGGAGTGAAGAAACGAAAATGTCTGGAAAGTTAAAAAGTATTTCAAGATCTAGACCAATTGTCTGAATCATAAAGGCATAAAATACTAATATAGTTTAGTCACAAAAACTCAGCATGTGGTTTTGTGCCTTTCTGCTGGGAGCTGTTTTTACGCTGATTGATTTTTTTAGTTGAAAGCCCACATAACTGGGTGCATGACTGTACTCTAGTGAACCATATTATGCATGCATATGATCTTGTGGTCTTTAGTTTTAGCAGCGCTGGTCTCCAGCCGCTCCTTACCACATGCCCCGTTTATGGTGTGAAACAAGATATCAGACAAAACGTCTGTAAGAGTGCTGTCAGGATTTGCAGAACCAAAGACAAACATCTAAGATTCCCTGATTTCAAACCGTCTAATCTAAAAATATCACGGGCTTTCTATTTCAGGTGGAAAGCCAGATGATGGAGATATTTATAGAATATGATGTATGATCTGCGCACACGCAAACCCACATTTGCACAAATGGATAGAGTGAAGATGTTGCATACTGTGCTCTTCTGTGTTTTTGCACTTATGGGCCAAAAAACTAAATTTACAAAGGCCTTAAATAGCTTATAACGATACTACGAGATCATTACGGAGCATACTGAGATGTTTCAGTGCAAATAAAACATTTGCCACTGCGGTGTCAGTTAATACTATTCTAAGACATCTGCTGTATGTGTTTATCTGTGGGTTCAGTGCTTCTCAAATTTAAATCCCAGCTGTGGAGAGACACACCTGTCTTTAGCAGGGTGTGGGAGGGGTTTTTTTCTTGCCTATTTACGTGACTGGTTTTTTGGTCCGTTTTAATTCTGGACTACTGACTAATAAATACTGACTCATTGACTGTACATGTATCTACATGTGTAGACTCAATGCATGTAGAAAAAAAAGATTTGTTTTTAATTATACATACTTCTTAAGCTTTCTCTACTTTAAATGGCTCACTAATTAAATGAGAAAAAACAATATCTTTTCTTGACTGGCATATTTTTAAAGGAGTGTTTTTCCACTTGGATTCACGGTTTCATCGCCTTTAAAAAGTCTTGACTATGGTCCAGTGTATTTCTTACACTTTTATAACTTAACTTATATGTTATTATGCAATGGTTTTACTTGGGATCAAACTTGGCTGTGTGTGTATGTAGCCTGTGAGTTTAACTCTGAGTTTAATGAGTGACAGCCCTTCTTCAGAGGACAGAGGACTTCAGATGGCTCTTGTTCTGACAGATCTTGTTCTGCATTTGTATTTTTGAATGGATGGATTATCCTTTGTAACACTGAACCTCAGTTCAGTCACACGGAAAACAGTTAGCACCCTGTCACGCCTCAAAAACCAGTCTACCTTTCAATGGAGCCAGCTGCTACATTAAAAAAACAGTTTATCACAGCTCAACCTTACCGTTAACTTAACCTGCTTTTAACTTCCCCTTACCATTAACGTTACACTCCGTGTTACTTACATGAGATCTGGTCTGAAGCGATGTATGATGGCACAAAACGCCAGCCCGTCCCGAAAGGACTTAGACATGTCCTTAATTTCCACATCGCTGTAATTCTCACACTGTATCCGACACCACTCCTGGAGAGCCTTCAGAGATCCCATCATACTACAGTCACACAAATCCACAAAACGAGGTGGACGTTAAATCAATCGACCTTTATTTGTTCCCAGGCGCTGACGGGATAGAGACGGCAGCGACGACCAGGCAACACCCGCGATCTGTCGATGCGTTACCTTCATGAACAGCCACTGGGTCACGCTGAAAAAAACCCAGCATGTCTTACACGCTCGTTGGACACCAACCAACTTTTGCAACTGCAGCAAGCTCCGTGTGAAGTTCACCTCCCGGGTGAGGTTATTCCGACTGCGATGCCTGCAGACTGGGTTAAAAACACGGCTGATAGCGCCGTTATCAGCCGTCAGGGGGCTCGCCCACAAAAAGTTCTTGACGTAGCCGAGTTAGCTAACTAGCTTCACAGGCTCGCTGTTAGCTCCTAGGTTGCAGGTTTGCTGTGCGGATTGTTTCACGCAGAGATGCCGTTTCAGTAGAAGCAGGTACAAGCATTTCCTCTGTGAAGTGGACCACAATACCCGCAGTACGCTTTTGTTTGACGGGGCAGTGAATGCAGCAGCTGCTAAAACACTGTTTAAAAAAAAAAAGTGTCCTCAGTGCGTTACCCGCGACGCTCTCGTTTATGTAACAATAAAAGCAAAAGCAAAATGCCTTACAGGAAATATGTGTGCAACGCCGTCCGAGCGAGCGCGCATTTATTAGTGCATTAGCAGGCTGGCTGTCAACCAACCTGCCAACCTACAATATCACCTTTGAGTTCCTCTAACGCTCTACAGTGGGCGCTACAGCCATTCACAGGCTGCTGTCTTCTTCTTACATTGGAATTACATGCATCAGTAGCGATTTGCTGCCCTCCTCAGGTCATTTGTAGAATACAGATTCAGCGCGTAGGCTTTCGGCTCATCTCGCTTTGCTTTTTAACAAGAAAAAAAATGCTGACACCTATGTGCACAATTTCATTTGTTTCGGGATTGTAGACTGACACGATTTAAATCTTCCCAAGCTGATTAAAGCCCGCTCAAGTCCAAAGAGACATGAGGGGTGCTCACAAGGTCACAAAGTGCCTTACATCAAGAGAAAAAACAAATAAAACAATAGAAGAAACAAATAAAAAACAATGGCACATAATTACTTAAACATCTGTGTGAATAGGAATGTCTAGCTCTTTTTTTAATAGCTACCACGGAATCAATAAAATGAAGGAATGAGGACAACTTATTCCAGAATTTTGGAGCCACAACCTGAAAGGCTGAATCTCCATGTTTTTTGGTTGTTGTTTTTTTTTAAAAATGAGTAAGCAGTAATTTCTGCTCTGAAGACCTAAGGGATCAGTTAGAAGGATAGATCAATAAAAGCTCTGAGATATACAGGGGTGCTTTACTATTCAAAGCTTTAAAGGTTTAAACAAGAATTTTAAAATTGACCCTAAAGCTAACAAGGAGCAATAAAGATATTTTAAGATTTGGAGAAATATGAGATCTCTTTTAAGAATTAGTTAAAAGACATGCCAAAGTCTGACTTGCACAGACAGATCCGCTCCCAAATCACTGGGATGCATGCCAGTCTCCATCAGCCACTGAGCCCCAGTGTTCTCAGTCATACTAGATACCGCTGTCACTGCAGATCGAGCTTGATTGTAACTGAAATGTGGCACCAACGTGGCTTTTTAAAAATATTTCATAAATCTTTCATTTACTTCAACTTAATTTTACTTATAGTTGTCAAAGTTTATGAGTATACAATTCATCTGATTGGGCACGGTGACCTTGTTGTACAGGACTGGACCGCCTGCCCTTAACACAAATACTGGTGGAATTTTGTCAAGTAAATCAAAGTCAAAAGTCTTTTATGCAAAAATGTATTCTTTTTTTCACAATGTTCCATGATGGGTTTCTTTCTTTCTTTTCAGAATAATCTGTAACCTAATTTCTGACAGCCTGAGCAGTCCATCAGAGCATGACTTACAGTTTCTACCTTTGGTGCATTTTTCATCAGACTGCTTGCCACCTGATTTTAATTTCTTTAAATGCCATCAGTCCTTCTACAAGGATTTTGGTGACATGTCTCTTCCTCTCTTATAATGTCTCTGATAATACATAGTTACTATTTCATGTCTAAAACCACAATTGTTTTATTGGTACTTTTACATACTTTACACTAATTTTAAATACCTGAAAACAGCAACTACATTTCTATACTTTAATTTATGTTTCTGACAAACATGCATCAGTTTAGTTAATCCTTGTCTACGTTAAAGCCATGTTAATCCCCATAAATGTTAAATGCAGTTAAAATAAGTCAACTTTAATAATAGACCTAAATATTTTCGAGTGTGGCTGCTCAGACAGTATGCTTATATAAACTCATCCTTTATGGTCCCTACTTTAGAGCTGTGAGTTGTAGAGTGTAGAGTGGGGTCATGTTAACAATCCATTCAAATTTGAATTACATCCACCAAAGTCTTCAATGTCGACTTAATGATTCATTGGTCAAAAATTGACAAAAAGGCTTAAAACTAAGAAACTATGATTCTTACAAGTGTGGTTTGCATTGTCAACATATAGAAAGTACTGTAAAAATACTTAAAATATGTCACATTTGACCTCTGACCTCTCCTTTAAGATCAATAGATTGATCTGAAGCTCAAAGTGATATCAGTGCTATAGTAAGCTATTTAAAATGATGTTTCTTACTGCCTTTGTTTGTATACAGAATTCTCACCATGCCACCAGCAATCAGTTCAATTCAATTCAGCTCAGTTCAATTTTATTTATATAGCGCCAGATCACAATAGTCACCCCAAGGCACTTTATATTTTAAGGTAAAGACCCTACGATTACAGAGAAAACCCAACAGTCAAAACAACCCCCTATGAGCAAGAACTTCGCAACAGTGGAAAAGGGAAAACTCCCTTTTAACAGGAAGAAACTTCTGGCAGAACGAGGCTCAGGGAGGGGCAGCCATCTGTTGCAACCGGTTGGGGGCTGAGGGAAGAGACAGGACAAAAGACACACTGTGAAAGAGAGACAGAGATTAATAATAACTAGTGATTAAATGTAGAGAGAAAAGAGGTGAAGAGCATCATAGGAACCCCCAAAGCAGTTCCTATGATGCACTTCAGCAGGACCCTTGGCAGCAGGACCCAAGGTCAGATGATCAGGGCCTGCAACTCAAGCCCAGCATGGGGGGTGGGGGTGTGATGGTTGTTTGATGGCTGAGGGGAGGTGTTAAGATTAGTGCTGTGTGAGGAGGGGCAGAAGGGGTCCCATACTGAACCTGTTGAAAAACAGGTTCAGTTCATTGGCTATGTCCAGGCTGCCCCGTGCTGCCGATCATCTCTTGGATTGAGGCCTGTGATCAGCTTCATCCCCCTCCACACTTCTTTGATGTTATTCAGCTGGAGTTTCGTCTCCAGTTTTTCCCTGTATGCATCTTTACACATTCACAGCCCTGCCTTCAGTTCATGCTGTATCCTTGTTTTTTGTGTGCATATATGTAATTATTTATGTTCATACATTATTTTGCAGATATTTAAGCCACTTAAATATAAACAACGAGGAGAAACAGATACCTGTACCTTCATCTCTCCTCTTGTACGTTTTTTTAAAAAACAATCTTTTATTAACCCCAGGGGAGAAAATACTTGCGACTTTTTTTTTTAACAATAATTTGTTTGCTTCTTTGTTAATTATCTCTGTTCAGCTGAGCTGCTGCACCATTTCCGCGGCTGTTGATTGAAATGTGCACCACAGCCGCTGAAATCTTTTTCGCTATTCGCGCGATATGTTGCAAAAGTCTCGCGGTAGCTGCCACTTGTTTAGAATTCCCGAAAGATGGCGGCGGCAGCGCCTCCAGATGAGGCCAGCCTGCAGTCTCGCATCAGTAAGTCACTGTACATAACAATACCTGATTCGGTTTTGAACGCGAATAGATAACTGATATGACGCTGAGGCTCATCGAGTTATTTAGTCATTGTGAGTTTTCCGCTGGCGCTGATAGCGTCCTCCCCAGGGAGCGAAGAGGAGTCATCGAAAGCCCCAAATTAAAAAGTACAGCTGGCGATCAGGAACAAACCCCAGCAGTCATACGGTTTCATAATTGCTGTGTTGCGCTTTCATTTTGAGTTTAATCTTAATTTACTGTTGTCCGTTTGAGTTCTGTGATACTACAGAAAGGTGACATTTAAATTTAAAGGCGTTAGTAACGCTCAGCTGAATGCTAACAGAATCAAGGAGCTAGTTAGCTCCTTTTTCCCTTTAGGAGTAAGTTAACCAGGAACCTTGCAGCATCTGCGCTGTAACCTCACACACGTCTCCAAAAGTGAGCCAGCCTTTTCGTCGCCTCCAAATCAGAAAGCTCATTTGCATATTGCACACGCTCGCAGGCCGCAGCTGCTGTGCAGTGTCAGGTGTAAAGGTACAGGTTTGACTCCCTTCACAGATCTACAGAGAACAGCCCGATTTAAAGCCTTTTCTGTGGCAGTTTTCAGGTCTGAAATTCACAGACGTGCCAAGCATTTAAAGCCAGTTGAGGATTTGTTTTTCTCTTACACAGACAAGGCCACCAATCCTCTGAATAAGGAGACTGACTGGGACTCTATAAAGGGATTCTGTGATCAGCTCGAAAATGAACCGGAAGGGTGAGATGATGATGATGATGATGATTCATGAATTTCTTGTATTGCACAATTTTACACGGAAATGGAGAAGCTAAAGTGGTGTACCAGTTGTTAACACAGTGACAGCTTGTTTCCTGCTGCCTTCAGTTTTTACAGCATTAATGTACTCTTGGACAGTTTGCTTCAGCCAATATATCAATTTTAGGGACTGGGACTTTGGACAGTTTTTTGGCTAAATAATCTATACCAACTTTGATATCTGCTAATATTTGACTTGCAGTACCGTGGAAGACTTGAGCAACCCCTCATTTCTTTATATTTTGCATAAAATGGGAAAGGGGTGCATGTTGAAATGTGCAAACATAGATGGAAATATTGTATCTAAGGCAAAAACAAAGTACAAGTCTAACAAGCTTGAAAGTCAATGTTTGGTATAACCACCTTTTTTATTCAATACCAAACTCTTTGGCAGCTTTCTTGTCTTTTTTTTTTTTTTTTTTAAAGTAGTCATCAGGAATAGTCGTCCAGGCTTCTTGAAGAACATTCAAAGCTCTTCTTTGCGTGTTGGCCACCTTTTGTTCTGTTTTTTGTCAAGATGATCCCACGCTAACTGCTGTAATAAGCCATTGCCAATCAGATGCTTTCCAGATTACCATCTGGAAAGCATCTAGCATCTAACCTTCTAAGCCTGTCACTTTAATGTAAATATTTTTGTTTTTGTTTTTTTTTTTTGTCTCAGTCCTCAGCTTGCCACCAGACTTCTGGCACACAAAATCCAATCTCCTCAGGAGTGGGAGGCGATGCAAGCGCTAACGGTAAGCTCGATCTGCACGCAGCATCAGTGGGTGCAGGGGACTGCAGGGTGTCACATTAGACTCTGCTTGTCTGTACAAGTGTAAAACCAACAACCTTTGAACAATTCGCAGGTTCTTGAGACGTGCGTGAAGAACTGTGGAAAGCGATTTCATAGTGAAGTGGGGAAGTTTCGCTTTCTCAATGAGCTCATCAAAGTGGTCTCACCAAAGGTAATGACTGTTGTTCTCTTGTCTCACCAGTTTAGCTGCAACCCAATATCTATGAGAGAGTTTTTGTAGTTTATTAACTACTGAAACAGCAACTACTTGTTTGATTTCACAAAGAATAGAGCTGTATTTAAGTTTGCTTGAACACACAGCCGGTGGGCTAGATATTAGTGTTTTTATTAACCACAGAGGAAGTCACAAAATCTTGTGTCAAATAATTGTTGACCAAATTTCAGTGTCAACTATCAAATAATAAATCTGTTTTTCTTTAGCAGTAGCTAATACCTGTTCCCCTCTCTCTGTAGTATTTAGGAGCCCGGGCTCCAGAGGCAGTGAAGAAGAAAGTTTTAGAAATGATGTACAGCTGGACGGTGAGACTGCCAGATGAGACCAAGATATCAGAAGCGTATCACATGCTGAAAAAACAGGGTGAGCTCTCCAGAAGTTTCAAATAATGAGGCTTCAGATTTCCTTGAAAGCTCCGATTCAGCCATATTTTTCTTGCCTTGATGCTTTATGTTGTTGGTGACAGAGGATGTCCTTAATAATGGTTGTGTCCGAGTCTTTTGTTTGTGAGGAGCAGCCAGTCAGGAAAAGGATGCGTTGTTTCTCAAACTGCAGGCTACAGAGCCACTTCAGGTGGAGGGCCAGGACTAAAATAGGGAGTGAAATCAGGCTGAACAAATAAACCTTTTGTTGGGAGAGCACACAAGATTTTCCTAAAGCTATCGTGCTGACCTTTATTAGACTTGGATTCTTATTTATTGTTAATAATTGATTGAAAAATTGACTTGTGCAGCATTGGACACTTTGGGATTCTGAAGTGGAGAAAGTCAGAAAAAGTTTGAGAACCACTCATTTAAAGGGAAGGTGGCCTTAAAGGTAGAGGAAGTGTGGGACCGCACCAAGGTCCAGCATAAAATAGACAATGATTATATTGAGCTGTGAATCATGCAGAGCTAATCCATTGGTGTCCAAGAATAAAATAAAACACATGATGGGTTCTCTTCCTTTCTTTTGTTCTCCCTGGTTGCACATATGTTCACTGTACAAGGTTTATGGATCTTTTTAGTTCCCTTTTTTTTCCTTTTGTACTGTTGATGGGTTTATTGGTTCCCCATATTGTGTTCTTTTTGACAACAAGGCAGGTGGTGTCAGTTCTCCTTTCTAGCACAAGCATGAGACTCATGTCCTTAGTCATGGTCATCTGAACCCTGATTGCAGAAATGAAGTTTCCACTCTAACAGCTGTCATGGGTTCCTGGAGTCAAATCAGTGTGTATTAGCAGCATGATATATATATGTTTTTATGTTTCAAGAGAGCACAAATGGCACTCTCGTTTAAAATTCTTTTAAAAGCTGTAGAGTGTTAAAGCAGCAGTATCAAAGGCATCATGGTTGGACCATAGGTCAAGGTGACCTGGATTTTGTATCTGCAATCTATAAGTGGAAACCAAGATGGTGCTCTCGATAGACGGTGTATTTTTGTAAGGTGTTGTAAGTGTTGTTTTTTTCCAGGCATTGTCAAGCAGGATCCTGTGCTTCCTGATGACAAGCCCCTCCCACCCCCTCCACCCAGAGCCAGAAGTGCCATCTTTGAGGATGAGGAGAAATCAAAGGTATATAACACAAGTGATCAAGAATCACCGATCACATCAGATAGGCTTGCAAAAGCATGGATGTGTATTTACAGTATTCCTGCAGTAACAAGTTACATTTCTGTGTGGTATTAGGCTTTAAAAACAAAGCCGTCATTCATTTTCTGTCCTAAGATGGAAATTGTTTTCTTTACAATCGTCACACGGATGATGTGAACTTGAACTCCTGGGAAAATTTGAGGGAGCAGCAGTTTAAAAAACTCTTTTCCTCTTTCCTTTCCTCTTTCCTCTCTTTTCATCCTGTTTTTATAGATGCTGTCCCGCTTGTTGAATAGCACCCACCCTGAAGATTTAAGAGCAGCAAACAAGCTCATTAAGGAAATGGTCCAAGAGGTGAGTCATCGGCTTTGTTTGCCACGTGTGGTTTACATCATGTGCTCCCACGTACACGGATCCCTTTGTTTGACTCGGTCTTCTCCGGCTTTGATGGAGATGGTGTATCCATTATCTCTCTAGTGAATTATTGAGGTGAGCGACTGTATAAGTACAGAGCAATAAACAAAATACTTCTAAATGATCAAAATTAATGATCATGATTTGAAATTGAGCATATCCAGCAAAAGTAGCGTTTATCAGCACATATCAGATGGCATGGATAATTATTGATGAAATAAAACTTAAAGTTTTCAAAAATGTACACTCGCTCTACTTTCATATTTTGTGCCATTAAATATTAGCATTAAGCTGTCATATGTTATTTATTACAGTTACATCGGTCCATGATGGCCTGATTGCAGATTTTAATTTGTTCACTCAAAAGTTTCAAATGATCGTGGACACTGTGCGATCTTGTTAGGATCAAAAACGAGTGGAGAAAGTATCAAAGCGAGTGAATGCCATCCAGGAGGTGAAGGAAAGTGTCAGCCTGCTGAGCCAGCTGCTGGAGGGCTACAGCAAGGAGAGCTGTTCCCAGAGCAACCAGGAGCTCATTAAGGTTTGTAGGACACAGCACATTAAAAAGAGCTGCTGCAGGTCTCTGATCCCCACAGGTCCTGCTCAGCAGATGTGTGGTTTTTAGTGTTTCAAGATGTTTCTTATTGCAGGATCTTTACCATCGATGTGAGAAGATGAGGCCTACGCTGTTCCGATTAGCAAGTGATACAGAGGATAGTGATGAAGCTTTAGGTAAGTTTGTTTGTATTTCGGTTCAGGAAATCAGGCCTTATGTCAAAGGGCAAAGTTGGGTTACTAATCAGTTTTCTGCTTACAGCGGATATCTTGCAGGCCAACGACAGCTTGACGCAGGTCATTAATCTGTACAGACAGCTAGTGAAGGGAGAGGATATTACTAAAGATGGCATAAACTCACAACCAGGTAGGTGCATGCGACTGTTTTCAAAGTCACCACTGATGATTCCAAGAAAGTCCGATTTTTACTTTCCATCGTTAACTCTCCCTCAATTTCTG
Organism: Pterophyllum scalare; assembly: GCA_024447675.2. Classification (NCBI taxonomy): domain Eukaryota; kingdom Metazoa; phylum Chordata; class Actinopteri; order Cichliformes; family Cichlidae; genus Pterophyllum; species Pterophyllum scalare. The sequence goes on along the minus strand of JAMQGT020015369.1, from coordinate 84,328 downwards.
AAGATTTATGTAACACAGATGATAATTTTCTTTCCAAATCAGACAGCACTAGCTCAGCGCTTGTAGACCTGACGGGCCTTAACATTTCGGCCAGCACAGCACCGTCCAACACGGAGTTCTCCAGCCTACAGACGCTTACTCAGAACATGGGCATGAGCCTCTTGGATGATGAGCTCATGTCACTTGGTAAGCAGGAAGAATCATGTGGTTTGTAAACCCAAAGGTAGCAAGCTAAGGAAGCACGTCCTAGTCTGCTCAGCACAATTCCTTATTTTCCACTGATTCAAGCGCAGCATCCCGCAGAGGCAGACCTCTTCTAAGAGCTGGACCTCTTTCAAGAGACACCTGTGTACAGAAATAATTAAGAAAAATTTGAAAGCGGTACTGCTGACACATAAAGTTTCTAAGTTTAGCTTCATATTTTTGTTGCAGCACATTCTTTTTTTAAGCGGCAAAATATTCAGTTTTTCCAAGTTAAGCACGAATAACAGCTGCAGCTAATGTTAAAGTGCTGCAGACCAGAGGTAATTGGGCCATTTTCAAGCAGAGCTTTACAAATAAGGCTCATGTAGTTCTGCTCCTTTCTCCTTATAAGGAGAGAAAATTGCACATTTTTTATATATGATCACAAATATGAGTGAGAAAAGTCACCTGTGATTAAAAATGCAGTGTGTTGTAAGAAATGGACAGTGTATAGGGGTAAATAAGGGATGTAGATAATCACCATAACCAAAATTATAGATTGCTGAATGATCTGATGACTAGCAGAAGAGAAACATTTATTGTTGGCCAGATCATAACACATCTTGGCTCGTTCCCTGACACTATAGCATGAGACTGTAGTGTATGTAAAAATTGATTCATTTTCTAGATCTGAAAGGCGAAACCAATGCCAAAGTGCCGTAAATCTGCAACACTTTCAGTGGTCAACAGGGGGCGACTCATCTGGGTTCAAAAGAGAAGTCTCATTGTATAAAATGTGCTCTATGTCCTCCAGCAACACTTTACCGATGGGTTTATGGTCAATTAATACAACAAGGTATTTAGTAGATTATGGCACATGTAACATAAAATAGATGTTAAAGCAGGGTTAGCATACCTTGTGATTTTTAAGTAACTACCTTGTGAATGTGCAGTGTCCTCAGTTGCTGGGGTTATTCTCATCTTCTGTATACAGTCTGTGCTCTTTGTATTCCATTGAAAAGGTTTCAGTGATTCCTTAAACTGAAATCAAATAGGATGCAGTCTAACTTTTGTTGTCTCTGTTCTTTCAGGATTGAATGTAACTGAAAACGGTGACTCTCTGAACACTTTTCAGGTGTGAAGTAAAATAATATTTTATATGTTCAAAGTAAAAACTGTGTTTAAAAAAAAAAAGTACAAACATTGAACTTTGCTGCTACTAAGTTCTGATTTTAAATAAAGATGCAGCATCTAAAGATCCTACACATAATGGATTCAGTCCTGCCACTAAGTTTTACACCATCTTCATCTCCTTTTAGACTAAAATAACTCCCTGTTTGTTCTCTTAGACATCAGATATTACAGAAGCATCAACTCCGTCTGCACCAGCTTCAGTGTTGCTACCAGCTGTGGTCCAGAAACCACAGGCTCCACCAGTAGAGGGCCCCACTGCGCCTCCTAAAGCCATGGAAGAGCTGGACTTGTTGGGAAAGACACTGCTGCAGCAGTCTCTACCTCCAGAGAGCCAGCAGGTCAAATGGTAAGTGTGTTTGACATCAACATTTGTAGTGAAACATGCTGTTGGTGGACTTTTCCCATGCACAGAGCTGCCATATAGCCTGGGTTTTTGTTCTTTTTCATGTAGGGATAAGCTGCAGCCTCAGTCAAGAGTCCCTTTACGAGATCTCCAGACAAAGTCCAGCTCGAAGCCTGCTCCTGCTGCAACTTCCTCCACCTTTTCTAGCCCTGCTACTGCTGGGGCCAGCCCGGTCGTCCATTCAGAGCAGCCTGATGCTGTGCTCCTCTCCAATCTTGTCCTCACAGTTACTGACAAAGCCTCATTATCCACTGCAGACCCCTATGACAGCATCTCTCTAGCTGATGTTACTGTGCCTCTGGAAACTATCAAACCTAGTAAGCACAATCACCAGAACAAAAAAAGCAGGGATTCTTGGTCTAGGAATAGTTAGTTTTTTGTCATTTTCATGAGCTGATAGGTAGGTAACATAAATTGAAATTGTCTTTCTTATTATTTCTTTGAATCTTATATATCTGCTTATCTATTTCAGGCACCTTGTTACCAGTCACTGTATTTGACAAACACAGCCTCCGGGTTTTGTTCACCTTTGCCCGCGACTGCCCTCCATCACGGCCTGATGTGCTGGTGGTGATCATCTCCATGCTCTCCTCAGCCCCCATCCCCGTCACCAACATCCGTTTCCAGGCAGCTGTGCCCAAAGTACGAGCATGTTTCCTGATATTCATACTAATGACAGCAATGGTCATATCTCATGCATCTGATCCAGAAATTTGTCTTTTTATGTGAGGAGCTACTTGCTCAGATTAAGCCGATGTTTATTATTGAAGTGTAATGTGAGAGCTGTGACTTTTAGCCAGCTGGAGAACATGTAGATTTCAGTGTGTTAATGGGTGTGCATTATCTAGGTGATGAAAGTCAAGCTACAGCCTCCCTCCTGCACTGAGCTGCCTGCCTTCAATCCCATCCTGCCTCCAGTTGCTGTCACACAGATTTTACTGTTGGCTAACCCTCACAAGGTACTCTACGCCTTCAGCCACATTATACACTTTACTCTGCTTGAGATTGCCTCAGGTCTGACTGTCTTATTCATTTTATGCATTTACCAATGACTTTTAATTGTTTTATCTACAGTAGATCACAGTCAGCATGCCTCCCACAGTTTGAAGTAGCAGGCAGGAGTACTGCCACCAAAGCTAAGCTTTACATTGCATCTGTTTAAGTGTACATAGAATATTTTTCACTGCTTCAATTTGCCATCAGACTCTTGTTGCAACAACAGTGCATTTATTACAGAGTACAGGGGTCGCCGCTCTACATTTTAAGACACACAAGTTACAAACTGAGTGATCAAGGTGGAGAACTTCCCTGTTTGATGGGTGTTGTGTTTGAAACGGTGAACATGCTGTAAATTTAAAAAAGCTGGCATTGTTTTTAGGTGGCTAAAATACATATTGTGCCTGACATTCTTTGCTGCAATACATTGCTCCCCTTCTGTGCCTCTGCTCAAAAGGAGCATGCTGTGTAGGTAATCCACTGACTGTGGATGTGCACAGTTGCCCACCCCACTTAAATGAAAATGAGCCATGCCTTTAAGTTGGAGAAATGTTTATAATATTACATTAAAAGTGCAAATGCAGTGAAGAAGACTGGAATTAAACTGTAAATGTAAGCGTACAGCATCATTGGTGATTTAATCTGTTTGCTTTCTTGTGTGACAGGAGAAAGTACGTTTGCGGTACAAGCTAACCTTCAACCTGGGGGACAAATCTCATGATGAATCTGGTGATGTTGACCAGTTCCCACCGCCGAACACTTGGGGAAACCTTTAGTGTGAAGGACCAGTATCCCGTCACGTGATCTGCTGCTTCCTTTACATTTGGGTCGAAGCTCTCCCTCAATGCTGACTGAGGCCCAGGGGACCTCTTTACGCTTCAGTGGTTTCAAACTCTGGGAGCAGCTTCCACCGTGTGCCTTTGTTCACAGCCTTTCTCTTCTTATTTGATCATATCCATGCTCCCGAATGTTGTTGCTGCTTTCTTTTCTTTTCCAACAATCAGTCCAGCACAGCGATATAAAACTGTCAGAAACAATCCAGTGCAGTGGCTTTTGGTAAAACCTGTTTTAAAAACTGAATGTTTGCATTTGTCCAGTATATTGTAAAACAAGTTTAACATGTAATAACGGCTCATATCTGATAGTTATGTTAAAGGAGATGCTCAATCTGAGTCTGCATTCCTTTCTTGAGATTGCTGCACATTTGAGTGTTCATAGCAGTCATGTCTGTCACTCCATACTGGTTAGGTCAGCTAAATGTCTCAAGTAATATTTTAAAACAATCTTACCAAAAGCCAGAAAAGATAGTTATATAGATTTTTTTTCCATTTCTTATCAAATTATGAAATTTAGCACAAATTCAGTGCAAAGTATTAGCAAATCACATCCACTTGAAATGAAAACTAACAGTCATCTCCCACATATGAAATCACAGAAGACGTTTTCCATTTGAGCCGAGTGGGAGACCTGTTTAGAGTGTGAGGAGTTTGGTCTGTAATGATGCAGTAACCAATTCAGTGATGAATTGTAACATGATTTTTTTTTTTTAAAAAAAAGCATAGTTTGTGTGGGTTTTAATGTATTTGGAGAAATTACTTATGGGTGGTGTACGTATCAACGCTGTGATACAGCAGATGTTTGCATGTTAGGAAAAGCACAGGTATGGCTGATAACTTGAATGAAGGCTTTGTTCTGTTAGATGTACCAATAAGTTTTGGACGTGTGAGCCAGCATGGAGAATACCAGGACTCTGAAACCCAACCTGCCGTAGTTTAAGTTTATCGTTTATGCCTGTACTTTTCCTCCTGTCACATCAAAAGGCCCATGAATGAAGGGCGTTAAATCTCTGCCTCTGAAAATGTCTGCACTTTTGGTTTTTCAAAAGATTAAGAAACTTTATTACCTTATGTTTCACTCAGGATTTTGATTTAACCTTACATGCACCTATGTCAGAATTTTGCAAATGAAATCATTCCTGTGTACACTACACTTTTTTTTTTTCTGCCTTTCTACTGTTGATTAACCCAAAGAGGAACATGTGAAGTGTTGAGTTGAAGTCATTGACATCTGGTTTGATTCTACCACATGTGCCTGAGATGAAACCTTTTTTTTTTTTTTGATTTGTACATATATGTATACAAATGGCTGATCTGACCTTTGTTTTCATGTGTTCATATCCTTACTGGGAAAGACTTTGTGAGGAAAAAGAAATGACACGCAGAAATGATAACAGGATTATTCTAATATCCATAGCTGTTGAAATGATTGGAGCACACATCCACGATCACTTCTGAGTGGTCGGAGACAAATGGCTTTGTCTAAGAAACGACTCGGAAATTACTCACTCTGATTCAGCTGTACATGTATTAAATTTAATATGGTAAAATGACCCTTGTTAAACTGTGCAATTTTACCTTTTTTAATATGTTCTATAATGCTATAAATCAGATGTTTTAATTTATCCACAGGCAGTTTTACTGCTAACATCTGGGACTAGCAGGAAGAAAGCAATAATAAAGGTAAACTCCACTTCAGAATTTGCTGCTCAAGCAGTTTGTCACTAACTTAAACTTGACCTACTACAGTTAGTTGTTGTAAAAATGCATTTAATTGAGTTCAGAAAGACCATCAGACTCGCCTGCAACTCCCAAACAATATTAAACTTCTACTTCTGACATGTAAGGATGGTGGGGGCTCTAACTCGGAATGCAAGATTTTAAACTTTTTGTGGCACACTCACCAAAACGTTTCCCACAGTCTCCCCACCAGTTTTATCAGGTATTAACAGTAAAAAAAATTAACCCCAACACAGAATTTTAATGAATTAAATGTCTGCATGTGATAGGATCACCAGACTCCTCTATTGTTCATACAGAAATATTTATTCAACTCGTACTGTTTCCCCTGCTCATCCACTCCCCCATGTGCAGTGGCTCTAAGGTATCAATAGGCCGTCTGAGGTTGGTTATTTCTGCCACAGCTAACTGCCGTTTCCAAAAATAGAAATAACATAAATGCAAAAAATGAGACGGCAATTCGTGTTATAGTGATAAGTAAATTACCAAACCTGTAGCAGCTGCATGCAGCACGGTCCCAGATTGATTGTTAATCTGACTGAATCGCTTACATTAAATTATCTGGGAAAAGGAAAAAAATTGAATTTATTTAGACCCAAAAGGCATCAGTCAGCCAAATTACAAACAGATTTTTAAGACCGATGCACCAAAAAGATGCCTGATAACATATTAACTGTACAGATGCATCTCAGAGGAGGGAAATTTTATTTGTGCTCCAACTGTAAATAGAAGCCGATGCCAATCATCACCAAAATGCATTTACCAATTAAAAAAGAAGATACATGTACATACGGCTGGGTCCAAACTGAGGATGTACTAGAAATGTGTATTTTAAGCAAATAAAGTCATCTGAAAAGGGAACTAATCAGCTGTATAAGCTTCATTAATAATCTGAAACGTAGGAAACACAGGTTTGATTCATTTATTTACAAAATCATGGTAAAAAGGACACAGTGAGGGGAAAACAGGAAACAAGCAACAAATTGCAGTTTAGTCAACGATGTGCTTATTAATATTGCTACAGGACAGCAGAAAGGAAAGGCATGCGTGACAAAATCTGAGTCTAATATAACAATCCCACTAAAGACTCTTAAAAGAACGACTGAATGATGTGACCACTATTGGAGAAAAGAGTCACAAACATGAAAGTTGCTTCACTGTTGAGATCAAGCCTAAAATGTATTGAATCAATAAAACATGTCAGCCAAAATCTCTCAAACTGAACAAATCTGAACTACTATGAAGCTCAAGGAAGATATCAGCCTGGAATGTGACTATTAAAAATTAATTTCTAGTAGACTAGCCCTGTAATCCACATAACACTCAGGCATCAGTCTAAAGTAGAGTTTCATTTTAACCGAATCCAAACACCTGAAAATTTAAAGTAGATCACATCCTGTGGGTATTTGATTGGAATGAAAACATGATACTTGTTCCCCTTACGGTACATGGTGCAGCTATGGAGAGTGATACTTTGGAAAAACTGTAAAATTTGAAGATTTCCTTTTTATCAGACAATTTAAGCTCAACATTTTGGGTGTATTAAAAAGTACAAAACAAATAGAAAATATAAGCCCTTACCTCCTTAGATATATGTCATTTAAGCCCCTGCCTCTTCATATTACAAGAGTTTTAAAAAACCCACAAAGGTAACCTGTGGACACACAAGTAGCACAAATTAATTCAGTGCTTATTTAATCTACTTCCTGGGAGGTGGCGGGCCGGGGGAGGAGGTGGAGGTGAAGGAAATGGGTATGGCGGTTGCCCCATGAAGCCCATGAGCGGGGGCTGTGGTGGAGCAAACTGCTGAGCCATCAGTGGCTGCGGTCCCCCTGGTGGTGGAGGAGCCTGGCCAAACTGACCCTGCGGCTGACTCGACTGATCCTGACCTCCACCGCTGCTGGACTGGCCTCCACTGCGAGAGTTATAGCCGCTACCGCCGCCGCTGTTGTAGTTCTGGTACTGATCTGAGCCCGAGTTGTAGTTGTTTCGGTGATCCCGGCTTCTGTCCCTGTAGGAGGAAGAAGAGGAGCGGTCTCCATCGCGGGTGTTGCGGCTGTCACGGCTGAAGCCGCTGCGGTTGTCTTTGCCCCCACCCCCTCCAGTGGAGCGCATGCGCCGATCACACTCCTCCTGGTACATCAGGTTGGGGTTGTTGGAGCTGCTGCCACGGTAACGCATTCTGCCACCTGAAAAAACAACAAATTCACAATCATTCATCGTATCCTTTCTTTTCATGTAAGAAAATATTCTGCTACATTAATCATTATCCATGTTATCAACTGTGGTAAGATCAGAAACAACATACTTTATTTATCCCAGAAGTTGGGAAATTCTTGTATTGTAAAAATCCAGTGGTTAAAAAAACAAACAAACCAAGCCATCCAGTACATTTAGGTAGTCAGTTGACCTAAATTTTTTTAGGGAAACAATATTCCTGAAGCGAGACCTTAAGCAACCTCAACCCACTGGTTGTTGGGGTTTTATTTTTTACCCAATGAATAAAATGACAAATAAAAGTAAACTCCAGGAAATTAATAAACAGTGGCTGAAGCAAATAATAGATAATTAAATAATACATTAGACAGAGAGCGACAGATAGATAGTGCCAGACCAACTTCACGGCCATTGGGAGATACATTTATCTTTTTTATGACCTTCTCGGTCTCGGAGAAGAATGTGTATCTTATCCTAAAAGGTTTTGCCAATAGATGTGCATCCGTCACTGCACTCTGTGGCTAAGGAGAATAAAACTGCCAAGTCATGATTAGGAAAATGGGAGAGGGGAAGGTGTGTGTCTTTTATGGAGCTTTTATTGCTGATTGGAGAAGCTTGTGCCATGATGCCGGAACCAACCACTGGACGAACCAATCTGAGAAGGCCAAGTCTAAACCAGGGCTCTCTCCATCTGTTTTTTGAATTGATAGTGCTTGTAGATAGCACTTGTAGTATAAAATTGTTATGTTTAGCTTAGAGCTGCGCTCTTCTGGGGAGGGGAGCACAGGCAGCTGGCTGGGAAGGCCTGTCTCTCTGAACCAGGAGCCCACGTGTACACGTGTAATTCTTCTGATTCTTTAATAGATTAGGTGTCTTAATTTTTTTTTTTAAATTAAAGTGTTTCAGGTGTCTTCCTTCACAAATAAAAACCATGCACTGACAAAGCCTATTTTCCATTTAGCCTCACTGATGAGTACTCACCAGGGTGGGTGGTACCGGACGACCGCTTCCTAGTGCTAATGGCCAAACTGTCGTGACATCGATCCGTTCTGAGAGCTAACAACTCAAATTCTCAGTGCGGCACAGCCGCAAGAAGCACCTTCTATTGGAACTAGAGTTTGATTAGGTACAACACAAGTTGGAGAGACAGGATGTCAGGTCAGGGGGAGATGTCATCATCCCCACGCACTGAGATTGGGTACCAAGCCACAAGAACAACTGGTACGTTGAATGTGAGAGCAACTGACCTGAAAGAGAAGATCATGGCTAATCCCTACTGTGACCATCACTGAAACCAATCAGCTGATCTATACCACAGCAGCAGTGATCATCGAGATGCTTGGGTATAAGATGAACAACAACCATAAGGAGCAGTACCCTCCATGGAGAAGAAGACTTGAGGTCAAGATCAAGGCAGCACGAAGAGAAGTTAGCCAGTTAGTCAGGGAAGTTAGCTTGCCAGACATCCGATACCCTATTGGGATAATAAGCTGACCAAGAAAAGAAAGCTCCTCCTTACCATGCATGGAGGGTTTCACCCCAAGACCAGCACCCTGAGACTGTACGCTAAGTGGAAGGAAGGAGGATGAGAACTACTGAGTGTCAAAACCACCATCCAGGAAGACAGATCTATGAGTAAGATGGCCACAGTGCTTAGTGAGTACCTCAGGCAACAGAAACCCAAGAAAGAAGATAAGGAAGAAAAGGAACCGTCATGGAAAGATAGGTCCCTGCACGGCATGTACCACCAGCAGAAAGAAGTGACTAATCAAAAAATCGTACCAATGGCTGGACAAAGCTGGGCTGAAAGACAGCACAGAGGCACTAATCATGGCAGCACAGGAACAAGCTCTAAGCAAATGATCGATAAAGGCTGGGGTCTACCACACGAAGCAAGACCCCAGGTGCAGGGTATGCAGAGATGCCCCTGAGACAATCCAGCACATAACAGCAGGGTGCAAGATGCTAGCAGGCAGTGCATACATGTAATGTCATAACCAAGTGCCTGGCATAGTATACAGGAACATCTGTGCTGAGTATGACCTGGAAGTCCCAGGGTTGAAATGGGATACGCCCATTTAGAATGACCAGGCTAAGATCCAGTGGGACTTCCAGATACAGATGGATAAACTAGTGATGGTTAACCAACCAGACATAGTAGTGGTGGACAAGCAGAGGAAGACGGCCATAGTGATAGACGTAGCAATACCAAGTGATAGGAACATATAGAAGAAGGAACACAAGAAGCTTGAGAAACACCAAGGGCTGATAGAAGAGCTGTGGAAGACACACACAATATTAAGCTGTGGGTTCACCTGTCTGGCCCACTTAACAAATTTGATCTCAACTTACTCACTAAAATCAAACATCTGTTTTGTGTGTTTGACTGAGGTATAAAAGAGTGGAACAGTCCTTACCGCCACCTCCTCCACGGCCTGAGTCCACAAGCTGAAGCAGTTTAGGATTGATTGCTTGGCGTGCTTCCTCCAGCACCCGGACAAGGTCTCGTGCCTGTCGCAGGTTTCCTGGGGTGAAGAAGGTGTAGGCTGTGCCCTTGTTTGTACTGCGGGCCGTACGTCCGATACGATGGACGTAATCCTCAGAGGAGCTTGGATAATCATAGTTGATGACGAACTTGACATCCTCCACATCTTTTGGATTAAAACCAATTTAACAGCAAGGGAGAAAGTAAACACATGAGAATCTCAAGAATGGGAAAAAGGCTTCTGGAGAGAAAAGGTGATTTAATTTTAGTCCAAATATATGATTTCAATTAAATCTTTTTCATTTGCATTATTAGGAAGATATCTAAACAAATTACTTACCTGCTTATTTAGACACCATGCAAAAAAAAAAATGCACCACTACTCATCAAATCACATTCAATTATGACCAAAAAGTGGCTTTCATGCTCAACTGATACAAAGTGAGCAAAGTGTTCAGGTGAAATCATGACTGGGATTTGTAAACTTCACATTGTTATTGCTGGTCAGAATGTGTGAGGACAAGGAGTCTGTTTCTCATTACAGAAGATGTGGGGCTCTGACAGCACTGCTGATCATTAAGTCTCCCTTCTCTCCTCCATTGTGACAGAGGGTAGCCATTTAATCAACCATCATCTGCTACATAGGAATAACAGTGTGCCGTAATTGAATTGATCTTAATGGGCACTAAGGCAGTACCTGAATGTATGGTGAGCTCATGGAGGAGTTAGGACAAAGGGGTGGTGAGGTACTTACCCCCTTCATGTTGTTTTTACAATGGTAGTCAGTCCCCCCTGATCAGTCCTGGTTCACAGGGAGGGGCTGAGGGAGAGGGAGACAGGATTCCTCCCTCACCTTCTGCTCACACCAGCAACGTCAGACGGGAGCAGAACCATAAAATCTCCAGAGACATGCACACCCACACATACACACCCCCACACACACATATACACAAACACACACACCGGGTGGTTCTGTTGCTCTCTCGCCGCATTGCAGGGCCCTCCTCAGACCCTGGCCAGGACTGGATCCAGACGAGCCCGTCTAACTCTCTCTCTCCTGTCTGTCTGCTTTTTGGGACGGACCGATGGGCAGACATACAGGAACCTCAGGCTGCTCCCAAGGAAGGCTCGTTGGATTTACAAACTCTGACAATACTGGGCAGGGGGGATCTTTTTTTAGTCGAATAAGAGGGGCTGTAATCCCTCTAAAACTAGCGAAGCTTCTACTTTAACATGAATGAGGGGGCAGTGACAGCAGCGCAGACTGTTACAGCTGCCGTGCGCTGCCAAACCCTGAGAGGAGAAGAGGGGAAAAGAGAACAAGGATTCGGTCATAGGAATTTTGGAAAATTAAGACACTTTCACTTATCCCCCCTTCTCAGATTATCCTGTCAACAAATTAGATGTCAAACTGTACCCCCTAGCCTTCCTTCTAGCCTATCTCAGTGGATCTGATAAAATTCAGCTGTTTTGTTCTACACATATGCATCTGCAAAACATAGCAAACTTTAACATTTTGCAGAATAAGATTAAGAAACAGCTACACGATTTATCATTTAATGTTTGGAGAAAAAGTGGAATATGTGCAACATCATCAGCAAATTAGTACTGACACCACAAAGGAGACATAAGAAAAGGTGCACAGGAGCATCTGTCCCACACACCCCTCCTTTCAGGCAGCGTGCCAAAGAGCCCCGTTTGAAGGAAGCTTTTAAACTGCAGTAACAAGAAACAGACTATAAACCCAGTGGACCAGAGGGCCTGCAGCCTACATACTGGACAAAATGGTCCATTAGACTGTCAGGTTATTACAGTTAAGGGCGGGTGCTTTAATACAGACTGCTGATTTATTTCATTGTTTATCACTAAATTCATTCTTATTATTCCTTCAGTGTATTTTCACATTTGTGGTTAACTGCAATACAACTATAACATGAAATTACTGATATATTATTCTCTGTAAAACTCCTGTAACTATAATGTGCTTACTTCCTGTTTAACTGAGAGTCCACATTAATAAGCTAACACAATATTCCTGGTTAATGTAGACATATCTAACTCCTGCCAAGTTAAATATTTAAATAAAAATATACCAGATGTGTGTATTAGATGTACTTAAGGAGTAGTGTATAACCACATGTTGGTACAGAAAGGTTAAAACATTTTGGGACAGAGTGCCACGAAAAAAATAATTATTTCAAAATAAATGTCACTAGAGCCAAAGCTTTTTCTACTTGATCTGTGACCAGAAGTTTTGCATTTTACTTCTTGTTAGGCTCTAAAGTGGTTTTGCTCAATGCAGGGGTTTTTTTGTCTGAAAATTCTTTAGCTTTAATTACATTTTATTAGTTTAAGTGTTAGTTTTACTCTTTTTAAGTATTATTACCATGAAGTGTAACATTTAAGAAGCTTGGAAGATGTATCACAATACAAACACTGACTTGCAGTCATGTAAATATCCCGTGTCTCAATAAATATCTGTACCCAAGTTTCCTCAGGTTGGCTATGTAGAAAAATTTGGCCAACTTGGAAATGACTAAAACTAAGCATATTTCTTGTATATCTTTATTTTATTTTAGGTAGTTTTGTATGCGCAAAATAAAGTTTCAGGTAACTTTTTTTAAAGGTTTTTTTCAATTAACTAAAGTTTTAGCCTTTATTTTAGCTGACTGTGATGACGTTGACTCATAATAACATAATTTAAAAAAAAAAAACGGAAAAAAAAACCCACTAATGAACTTTAATTTTTTTCAAGTGCCAGGAAGCTAACAGATTAAATGTTACACACTAAGACAAACAATGCTACTAGAATGAAGTACATGAATTGAAAGACAAACAATAAATGTTTAGTTTGCAAAATCTTGTGGACTTTTTAAAATTATTTTGCACTAGATTTAGTGGATTTAAGTGTTGTATAACAAATAAATAAAGTCCTTATAACAAAAAGCTGATAGTAATTGTGGGAAGGTAATTCAGCAAGAAAATGTATATTTTGTGGTTTGACTGATATTTTCCTACTGTATTAAAGAGTTGTTCTCCAGCTGTCCACTTTCAGGTGGTCTACTTACCTACTTGTAAAAATAATTAGCAAAACAGAGGTCCAGTTTATTAGGAACCCACCAACTAAACCTGTGTTATTCTTATATTCTTTCTTACATATATTATATTGTTATTTCTGGAAAAAATATTATTCAAGGGACAAATCATAATAATGCAGAAGACACAATTATATGAAATACTATGAACTATTAGGATAGTTAAGATATTATAAAATATTATGTGATGAGACATACCCAGACCACGAGAGGCAACATCAGTGGCAATCAGAATGGGGGCTTTGCCACTACGAAATTCTGTAGAATAAAATAAAACACTTTAATTAAGAAGAAGAAAATGAAACTGAAGAAGATGAGGGAAATTATTAACATTCTATAAAAACCTAGTGACAGATGAATGGCAGGAAAATAATCTAGAAGAAAGACAAGGTAGAAGGTGGCACCACTTTATTCTCACCTGTAAGTACCCAGTCTCTTTCAGGCTGGCTCTTGTCACCATGAATACACATGGCTGGCCACCTAGAAAACAAAAACACATTGAAATAGCAAGATCAGTTCACACAGTGAACACCTTCAGTCTATCAAATATTAAATATTTCTCCTTGAAATACTTTATCGAACCACAAGAGACATAATTCCTCACCCATCACGCCTCATCCTCCGTGTAAGATCATCACAGCGTTTCTTAGTCTCCACAAAGATGATAGTTTTGTTCTCTTTTTCAGCCATTATCTCCTCCATCAGCTGAATAAGTCTGTCAACAAACAAAGTACTCAGTTTTAACCTAAAATTAAAGATGATAACATGCCATTTTGCTGTACTCATATTTTTCCTGTTGGCTTTCTTTACTTGTTGTCCTTTTCGGTCTCCACTGCAGACATCGACTATTTGCAGGATGTTGTGGTTGGCACTGAGCTCCAGAGCACCAATATTAATCTGGGTGTAGTCCCTCAGGAAGTCCTCAGCAAGCTGTCGAACCTCTTTTGGCCAGGTTGCGCTCCACATCAGAGTCTGTCTATCAGGCTAATAGACAGAGAAAGAAACAATCATTTTAACTGAAACACTTCTGCAGTAGGTTTGTTATCCACAATCAATTCTCAATAGTAAACTAACTGAGCCTCAGTCCTACCCGAATTTGTTCTACTATCTTGCGAATCTGGGGTTCAAAGCCCATGTCCAACATGCGGTCAGCCTCATCCAGCACTAGGTAGGTGCAGCGTCGCAGGTTGGTCTTCCCTGCTTCTAAGAAATCAATCAGGCGACCAGGTGTGGCGATGCAGATCTCAACACCTAAAATTACCAAATCATGATCACCAGAAAAAATAAGAGATAAACATTGTGTAAGATGCTCAGGCAGAGTAACAGCCATGCTTCTTTTATTGTACATGTATAATACTCTCTGCATGAACATACAGTGGGTACGGAAAGTATTCAGACCCCTTTAAATTTTTCACTCTTTGTTTCATTGCAGCCTTTTGCTAAAATCAAAAAAGTTCATTTCATTTCTCATTAATGTACATTCAGCACCCCATCTTGACAGAAAAAAACAGAAATGTAGAAATTTTTGCAAATTTATTAAAAAAGAAAAACTGAAATATCACATGGTCATAAGTATTCAGACCCTTTGCTGTGACACTCATATTTAACTCCCATGCTGTCCATTTCTTCTGATCCTCCTTGAGATGGTTCTACTCCTTCATTGGAGTCCAGCTGTGTTTAATTAAACTGATTGGACTTGATTAGGAAAGGCACACACCTGTCTATATAAGACCTCACAGCTCACAGCGCATGTCAGAGCAAATGAGAACCGTGAGGTGGAAGGAACTGTCCAAGGAGCTCAGAGACAGAATTGTGGCAAGGCACAGATCTGTCCAAGGTTACAAAAGAATTTCTGCAGCACTCAAGGTTCCTAAGAGCACAGTGGCCTCCATAATCCTTAAATGGAAGAAGTTTGGGACGACCAGAACTCTTCCTAGACCTGGCCGTCCAGCCAAACTGAGCAATCGTGGAAGAAGAGCCTTGGTGAGAGCGGTAAAGAAGAACCCAAAGATCACTGTGGCTGAGCTCCAGAGATGCAGTAGGGAGATGGGAGAAAGTTCCACAAAGTCAACTATCACTGCAGCCCTCCACCAGTCGGGGCTTTATGGCAGAGTGACCCAACGGAAGCCTCTCCTCAGTGCAAGACACATGAAAGCCTGCATAGAGTTTGCCAAAAAAACACATGAAGGACTGTGACCATTCTTGACTGGCCCAGCCAGAGCCCTGACCCTGACCCAATTGAACATCTCTGGAGAGACCTGAAAATGGCTGTCCACCAACATTCACCATCCAACCTGACACAACTGGAGAGGATCTGCAAGGAAGAATGGCAGGGGATCCCCAAATCCAGGTGTGAAAAACTTGTTGCATCATTCCCAAGTTTTTCTTTTTTAATAAATTTGCACCATTTCTACATTTCTGTTTTTTTTCTGTCAAGATGGGGTGCTGAGTGTACATTAATGAGAAATAAAATGAACTTTTTTTATTTCAGCAAATGGCTGCAATGAAACAAAGAGTGAAAAATTTAAAGGGGCCTGAATACTGTATCTCTGAACCTCACAGACAAATAAAATACCAGGCAGAAGATACTAAAAAATAGGGTTTGGAATATACTGAACAGGATATTTCATAGATTTCTTGGATTTTGTAACAGTTGTCAATAATCTATTGCAAGTCCTTATCTACAACCATACTCACCCCGTTCAAGGTCTCGAATCTGCGGTCCTTTCGGCGCACCACCATAGACACAGGTGCTTTTGATACGGGAAGACTTGCCGTAGTCGTATGCAACCATTTGTACCTGCTGGGCCAACTCTCTGGTAGGGGCGAGCACCAAGCACTACGAAGAGAGGAGGATGAGGAATAAGGAAATTTACAGAGTGACAGAAGACCTGCAATAAGATCATACGATTTAAATAAAATATTTGTCTGGTATCATATCACACATTAAGTTTGAACTCACAATTGGACCATCTCCCCTCTCCAGATAAGGCTGGTGGTTGATGTGTACAATAGCTGGAAGAAGGTACTGCAGGAAAAAAAATTTGCAAAATACAATTAGCTAGTATACTACAAAAATAATTGAATAAATCAGTAAAACCAACTAATGCCCCTTTGAATCTCTTTTAAAATAAACACAAAACTGATTCTCTTGCGCCTTCTGCAGTTCACCTAGCAACATGTGCTACCTAAAAAAATTATTTTACAATAAAGCCTTAAAAACTCCGTCATGTCCACACATGATGATCAAGGATTCTTACAGCCAGTGTCTTTCCTGAGCCAGTCTGTGCAATCCCCACCATATCCCTGCCACTCAGGGCCACAGGAAAACCCTGGGACTGGATTGCTGTGGGCTCCTTGAAGTTCTGCTGCATTAACACATCCATCACGTACTCTTTCGGAAAAAGGAGGGAGACAATCAACAAAAAGCCTGTCAGATTAATTTACAGGGGTTGGACAATGAAACTGAAACACCTGGTTTTAGACCACAATAATTTATTAGTATGGTGTAGGGCCTCCTTTTGCGGCCAATACAGCGTCAATTCGTCTTGGGAATGACATATACAAGTCCTGCACAGTGGTCAGAGGGATTTTAAGCCATTCTTCTTGCAGGATAGTGGCCAGGTCACAACGTGATGCTGGTGGAGGAAAACGTTTCCTGACCCGCTCCTCCAAAACACCCCAAAGTGGCTCAATAATATTTAGATCTGGTGACTGTGCAGGCCATGGCAGATGTTGAACTTCACTTTCATGTTCATCAAACCAATCTTTCACCAGTCTTGCTGTGTGTATTGGTGCATTATCATCCTGATACATGGCACCGCCTCCAGGATACAATGTTTGAACCATTGGATGCACATGGTCCTCCAGAATGGTTTGGTAGTCCTTGGCAGTGACGCGCCCATCTAGCACAAGTATTGGGTCAAGGGAATGCCATGATATGGCAGCCCAAACCATCACTGATCCACCCCCATGCTTCACTCTGGGCATGCAACAATATGGGTGGTACGCTTCTTTCAGGCTTCTCCACACCGTAACTCTCCCGGATGTGGGGAAAACAGTAAAAGTGGACTCATCAGAGAACAATACATGTTTCACATTGTCCACAGCCCAAGTTTAGCGCTCCTTGTACCATTGAAACTGACGTTTGGCATTGGCACGAGTGGCCAAAGGTTTGGCTTTAGCAGCCCGGCCGTGTATATTGACCCTGTGGAGCTCCCAACAGTTTTGGTGGAAACAGGAGAGTTGAGGTGCACATTTAATTCTGCTGTGATTTGGGCAGCCGTGGTTTTATGTTTTTTGGATACAATCCGGGTTAGCACTCGAACATCCCTTTCAGACAGCTTCCTCTTGCGTCCACAGTTAATCCTGTTGGATGTGGTTGGTCCTTCTTGGTGGTATGCTGACATTACCCTGGATACCGTGGCTCTTGATACATCACAAAGACTTGCTGTCTTGATCACAGATGCGCCAGCAAGACGTGCACCAACAATCTGTCCTCTTTTAAACTCTGGTATGTCACCCATAATGTTGTGTGCATTGCAATATTTTAAGCAAAACTGTGCTCTTACCCTGCTAATTGAACCTTCACACTCTGCTCTTACTGGTGCAATGTGCAATTAATGAAGACTGGCCACCAGGCTGGTCCAATTTAGCCATGAAACCTCCCACACTAAAATAACAGGTGTTTCAGTTTCATTGTCCAACCCCTGTATTTCTAACTTTCTTTCTTTCTTTCCATCAGAACACTAAGAGAAAACATTGTTTGTGCAAATATGCCTGACATTTTTAAGTCCTTGGATGTTTGAGTGAGTGTAAGAATAATTTGCTGTATTTGCTAGTGTTTCCTAGAAATGATTTGTGCCAGCATTATAGTTTCTGAAACACATTTTTTACTTACGAGGAAACTGCGCCTGGTGAAAAGCAGTGACAGGCTTTGGACAGCCAGAGCCTCTGATCGTGATCTCCTTCCTTTTGCGGAAGTCTTCCACTTCATACTGGACATGCCAACAAAATAGGGACAGAAAATCATACACGAGGGGATGGTGTGTAAATCAGTCACATTTTTCATTGTTCTCAAGTTTTACCAAAGAATTGCTATTATCAGGTGACATGAAATTAAACAGGACTGTGCTGAAATTTTATTGCTTTTATTTTATGTTTCCATCCTCACACAAGCACAGGGACTATTCGAAACATAACCGATTACTAATAATGCCCTCAGGTGCAAAGTCATCATCACCATACTGATGTAGAAAGATGACCAAAGATTTACCTGACTCAAGCGTTGCACCTCAGGATGTTCAGCATAGAAGTTCTTCTCAAATTTTGGCAGCTCATCCAGGTTCCACCTCTTCTTTCGAAGACGTTCACCTGGATTCCCAAATTTCATTGGCGGAGGTCCACCACGACCACTCATGGCCCCAAAACGTGGCCTGAGAGATAAGAACAAAGAGATAAAGAGCAATGAAGACTCAGCTCAGCAGACGGCAGCAAATGGTCTACTGTTGACCTAATACTGCAGTTACTATCCTGACCAACGTATTTATGACTTAATGAAAATGCACATACTTCTCTGCAATTTGATTTTTAAAAAATTATTATTATGATTATTAAGTCTAAAGTGCCAATCCTGGATTAATCCACTAGACTGACTGCACTACACCAGTCAATCAATGCTTTGTTGTGCTCAGTTTACATAACCTCTGTGCTGGGATGTCCTGTGGTGGTGGTGGGTGAGAGGAGGATGTTAGCACAGCTGACATCCATTATGGACAACCCCCATCACCCTCTGCATGAAACCGTGGGTGCGATGAGCAGCTCCTTCAGTCTGAGACTAAAACACCCTTGCTGCAGGAAGGGGTGCTTTCGCAGGTCATTCATCCCAACAGCAGTTAGACTGTATGTCATGAGTCACTTGGAAACCCCACTGCAATCACTTTATGCATACAGTACATGTACATTTTATTTATTACACTCTCACCCATACAATGCATACTGTGTATGCTGTATACTTTACTGGCTACAAATGTATATAGTGTCTTGTATCTGTATATAGTGTTTTGATGTATATATGTGTATTGATATATATTTTATGTATAAAGTGTTTTTCTATTCTATTTTATTTCATTTGTTTTAGTCATTCTTCTTCTCTGTACTGAGCTGCTGTAACGCGCAAATTTCGTGTTATCGTTAAAGTTGTATCTTATTTTAACCTAATTTTTTAGGTTTATTTTAAGACAGCTTCTCGTATTTTTAATGTGTAAGAGAAATAATGTAATGACTGCAGCAAACACAAGCCTAGCATTATAATGTTCACATTTCAGATGTGCAAACACCACCTAAGGTGCCATAATTTTCCTAAATAATAAAACTAAATGTTAAAATTAGTAGGCACCCTAATGTCGTAGTCATTCATGAGATTTATACAGCGGACTTTGGCGACCTGAACTTTTTCCTGGCGCCAGATAAATAACATTTTTAAGCATCGGCCACATTTACATAAATGCACTACTATTAATGAGTAAGTAACAACAAAGTGAAGAGAAAATTAAGGAAGCCTTTGGTGTTGCCTTTATCGGCTTTGAGTCTAGAAAGAAAAAAAAGGAAAACAAAAGGAGGGCCTCAGGTCGAACTTCCTCGGAAGTCCAGACGTGTAAAGCCAAATGTGTATCAAATGTGTTGCTTTCGCATAAACTAAAACTCACCTGTCTCGTCCACGGTCCCTGTCTCTATCTCCATAAGACGAGCCCCCTCGCATTTTTTTCCCCTTTCTGTTGTTTGTTATGCTAGCTTTGACGCCAAACAGCGGTTTGTTTTGCTCGATGATAAACGGCAAAGATAGGCGTAATTTACGGGAGCAAAGACACAGAATTTCGCAGCTTTCGGCTATACGTCTATTAGACAATAATTACGCTAAAATAAAGGGTTTAACACGCAATAATTGTATGCGTCACGTAGCTAAACGGCTAGCTGGCTCATCCCCTCCCTGCCCTCTTTACCGACGTGACTTCAGCTAGTAAGTTTACGTAGCTTGTGTAGAACGAACCGGCACTATGTACGCATATTTACTAAGTCGTAATGGTGAGTATGATTTGTGTAAACAATGGCGCTTATAACACTGTGTGGCGTCAAGAGGTTGGACCTTATTTTACGGTGGAACAGCAAAGTAAGATAGAAGGACCTTAAGATGATCTTCGCAAATAAGTCCAAAAATGCTGTTTTGAAACAAATCTCACACTTTTAATGAGACTCTCAAGCGACAAGAAGAATATAGGGACTCTGTAAGTCAGCAGTAGATGGCGGTAATGCTTCACTTGGTGCATCCAACATTAAAACGACGAAGAAGAAAGTCTTCCAGGAAGTTAAAGCCGATGGATGAAGCATATGTATACAGTGTGTGATAATAAGAGATAGTAATATGAAGTTTTTGCTCTTAATGATATTCAGTTTAAAGCTGATCTAGCCTGAAGAAATGCCTTTGTTCATTCAAAATAAACCGGTTGACCGCATAAGATCGACAGCGGAACTGTTCGACAAAAATCCACAATTACAGGTTTGTTTCTACAAAGCGTGGATTCTGTAGTTAGCGCACCTTCGTTATTCAATAGGAATCGTCTTTAAATGTTTATTTTAACAGAATCTCAGCTGGTAATTAATATAGTAGGTTTAATTGCCTCCAAAGTAACTAAGTAGTGAGTGGCTGTGAATTTGTGCCACCAATGACAGCTGGAGCCTATCCCAGCTGTCATAGGGCGAGAGGCAAGGCACACAGGTCGCAGGGTTAACAGAGAGAGACAGACAGCCATTCACACCTAGGGCCAATTTAGAATCACCAATTAACCTAACCTCACTAAGTGCATGTCTTTGGACTGTGGAGTAAACCCATTCAAACACGGGAAGAACATGCAAACGCCACACAGAAAGGGCCAGGCCACCTGGTGGATTCAAACCCAGGACCTTCTTGCTGTGAGGCTGCAGTGCTGACCACCGTGCTGTCCGTAAATTAAACTTACTAAGTTACACAGGGAAAAAGGAATGATTTAATCGGAACAGCTGAATGTGTTGTGGATGTTTGAGATAGCTCTTGTCCTGGATGACCTCTGGATCTATCTGGTAGCCTAATTCATCTAATCTAAAGTGTAAAGATAAAGATTGTAATCTACCTTTAAATTTCTGTGACAGCTAAAGAATTAGTTTTAAGAAATGAAATTTTTTTTTCATATTTAAAGCAACATAAGGCTTGACTTAGAAATTGTTTTCCTAACTTTGTAAAAAAAAAAAAAAAAGACAATATAAATTTAGTGAATTTGGATTTATTTGTGAAAGACAATGGGACTAAGATGAATAAAATTAGGAAAAAAAGTGTTTTTCATTTATTCACTTAATTTACTGTACTGGTCTCACTTCAACTCACAGAGTGAGAGTCTTTACTGCACTTTGCTTTTGTTGATGGGCACACAATAGTTTCTCCTTTCACTGCTCTCAGTTACACTGAGTGCATTTCCTCACACACAGAGTGGAGCAGACAGAGACAGGAGAAGTGAAATAATATTAATCAAGCTGATGAAAATACATTATATTACAGGAAGTGCAATATAAGCTACCCAACAAATGTAATTAAACATAACTGCTAGCAACTGGTGCAAACCTGCTGATGAACATCATAGTAATAGACTGTCATCACCAATAACAGATCCAGCTTTATGAGTCAGGATCAGACCAATATCCAGGTCAAATATTGGATCAGTTTGTCTCTACTTTCTTATATGTTTCACAAATAAAATTCAACAAACTGCCACAGTTTGTATTAAATATGTTTTTGATGCTAATAATGAAAAAATACTTTAAAGATGGTCTTTTCTGTGTGACATCACTTTGAAACATTTTGCTATTATGTCACAGGAAAATGCAAGAACATTTCGCTCTAGGCCGCTTGTTGATGTCGATCCAAAGTGCCTCCTTTATGTCCAACAGAGGGAGTTTGCTGCGACAACACCAGCAGACAGTAAGTAACAGATCACTTTAACGTAAGACTGTATCCACACTGATGCATTTGAATCTTAAAGTGTGACAGTTTTATGTTTTCACCTTACCCTCGCACCATTCTGGTGTTTTAGGGCCCGCACAGTGGAGACTGGTGGAAATGCAGTCGAACCCATTTTAGTTTGAAAACTCGAGGATTATGTTTTGGGCTGGGCAAGCAGAAACGGGGGCTAATGAAAAAAAGACGCAGACACCCATGTTCACCTCCCAGTTTATTCATATCAGTTGCAAAAATGAAGCTGAAGCGTTACAGCTAGGCTCTCATGCATTTTGTGATTTCACTCCTTTTGTGTGGGCACTTGACTTTCATTGGCAAAGCTTCCTCTAGTGATGGAAAAAGCACTTAGTTCCTACTCTAAGATGCAGTAGTATGTGGAGGAACTCCCAGTCTATGTTTTCTGCCACTATGACTGCCTTATATTCATGTGTTGCTGCTCAGTCGAAACTCCTGGCTTCATTGTGTTGATTGGTTGCTTTAGTAGAAAAAAAAAATTTTCTTATGAAAAGCTGGACAAATGCATTTTGTGCAGGCTGGTGTCACATCACAACTTTAACAGTGCATCTGCTCTTTTCCCGTGTCTTTATATTTTGATATGATGTTGTACAACAACCTTAGGCATGCACCCAGCAACAGAAACCTTAGTAGTCTGAAATGGAGTCTGACCACAGAAAAGGTTTTGGATCAAGAATTATTATAAGCATGACTCTGCTTTTATTTATTTATGAACTAGTTGGTAAGAAATTCAGCATTTCAGTATGCTTGCTTAGTCTTCCAGACTGAACACGTGGACTGTAACATTAATATCCTTTATTGTCCTGTCTGTCACAGATTATGTTTCAGTCATTGGATCCGATGATGCCACCACCTGCCATTTGGTCGTGCTGCGGCACACTGGTGAAATTTCTTTTACCACATTTATGCTGTGTGCCTTAGTATTAAATGATGAAACTCTGTCTTTAATGTGTGGGTGATAATTCCCCTTTATTGTCTCTTAGGAAGTGGAGCTGTTTGCCTCGCTCACTGCGACGGTTCCAACACGTGGTCTGAAGTGCCACTCCTCGTGAAAACGGTCACATCACTGAGTGATGCCTGTAAGGAGGGCAGGTATGACACACACATAAACATGCGGTAAAAGTGCAGGTTCTTCAATGAATTCATTTATTTATTTACATTTCACCTCTCCTTTCCATTATGCAGACTTGAGCTCCATCTTGTCGGGGGATTTAATGACGACTCAAAAACATCCCATAAACTCAGCCTTAATATACTGGGTATAATCCTAAAAAAAGCTTCTTCATATTGCACTGCGGTGTTATCCAGACAGCAGCTGAACTTGCGAAACTTAAGTGGCTCTTTATCACTTCACAGCAGCGTTCCAGGTACAGAAGGAGGATATTCATCTGGAAACATGCTGCGTCACAGGTAACTTTGATATTTGTTTTAACTGTTTAATATCGTTTAGAAATACTCTCCAAGTCATCCGTTGCTCTCAATCACACCTTCGGTTCGCTGTTGTAGAAATGAATGACGTGGTTGTTAATGGAACTCACAGACCTGTAGTGTACGGAATTGGTAAGTGAAACTGTTACAAAACAGGATCCAATGCTCTGTGGTATTTGGCCTTTAATATGTTGCCTTTTCATTTCTGCACAGGCGTAAACATTAAAACGGGGGATGTGTTCCCTGCCTCGTTCCCTCATAAAGGGCCTGCGGAGGAGCTGAGATCAGCACGGACCTTCACTGGAGGAGAGGTGCTCTGGGAATATAGCATGCCGTTTTTTGTTTGTTTGGGTGGGGTGAAGAGTAAAATGCATGTTTGTGTATATAGAGTTTTCACAAGGATGCTACCTAATAATTAATACTTTTGTTGATTTTGAAATGTCATATCATCATTGGATTTTCTTTCTGATCAGTACTTACTGAAGTGACTTAAAAATGTTATTCACCAGTTGATGCTTTGATTGACTACTGAATTGTACAGTCAAAGCATTTTTATGTCCCCTTTATGGAAACAAAGCTTTTACTGAATAAAATAATTACCCGTTGCAGATGACTGGCATATACGACTCAAGTCGGGGACTTGTTAAAATTGGCCCATGCAAATGGTCTGAGAATCTAGATCTTGCCTTCTGGTTGTCACAGAATGACGACACAATTTTAAAGGTAATGTTAACTTGACGTAAGTGTCTTTTTAAAAGGTCAACTATTTTTTTTCCAATTATTAACCAGTGCAACAAAGCTTTTTCCTGATGACTTTGGTATTTCTTCCCTTTATCTAGTACCTGTCCACCTCTCCGAGGGCTGAGCCGCCGCACTTTGTCCAGCACATGAAGTCCACCATTCAGTTCCTTTTAGACCACCCCAACTCCGAAAGCCTGTTCCCAGGGGGTCAACCGCAGCTCTACCACAGAACTGAGAAGGGGGACTGGGAGAGGGTTGTCCAGTAATAGTCTGACTCTCGTCTCTCACTGAACATTAACCTGGTAGCTGACTGTTTTTTTGCCTCTCAGCTCAGTGGGATGCACTGTGACCCTTTCATCCAATTTCTGTTCTTTGTTTATTGTGTCTTAACATGGAGCTTACCTTCACCTTGAACATACGTCTGTTGAATAGATCTCATGG
Organism: Pterophyllum scalare; assembly: GCA_024447675.2. NCBI lineage: Eukaryota > Metazoa > Chordata > Actinopteri > Cichliformes > Cichlidae > Pterophyllum > Pterophyllum scalare. The sequence continues at coordinate 59,511 of JAMQGT020015369.1, read as the reverse complement.
CTCATCTGGCTGGACCAGTGGAATGAGTCGAGGCAGTGTGTTTGTTCATGCCTCCAACATCTTTTCCCAATCTCAGGACTTCGTGGGAAGTCTGCCGTATTGCAGCTAGTTGAGGATGATGTCCTGCTGCTTCTCTATTTTGATTTATAAAGGAAATAATTAACAGTTTTGTCTCACTAGGTGTTCAAGTGCTGAACCTTTCCTAATCATGGGTTCCGTTTATGTTAGACACAGTGACACAGTCATTTGTTTCAAGTGCTGATTGATTTTCTCCTCAGCCAAAGTCAGAAAACAGTGGATATACATCAATATAGAAACATACTTTGGAAACATGGATACGATCTTTGGTTGCAGGTTAAATGTATTTGTTCCTCTGCTGGTAAAGAACAATTACAGAAGGCAAACACTTATTTTGATGAATGATTACGTTTTTCGGTTTAATAGTTAAAGTTTATTTTTCTTCTGAAAGTGCACCTTCCTGATGAGATATATTTTATCATAAACTATATTGTTTTTTTGTACACATGGCTAAGAATGTGTTTGCTTTACAAACTGCATGTGCACATGTGTGTGGTAGTCTTCTGCAATTGTGGATTCTTGTTGAATGAAACAAAATGTGGTTTTCCTAGTTTTTCCAGATAAAAATATAATTCATGGCCTTTTCATCAGTTATGTTATTTGGTTTTAAGGTGCTTAAAGAATTCAGTGTAACTTGTTGCGACTTCTGAGAATACTGTATTTGCTGCTAAATAAATGTAAATGGTGAAATCTGCTTTGAAATGCTTGTTCTCAATGTTCAAAGTGAAAAATTACATTTCTGGTTGATGATTTTCATGGGCTTTGAAAATGTCTATATCTATATGTATATCTATAATGTGTCAGTGTGACAGGTCTTCAGTCTGTCGCAGGGCTAACACAGAGAGACTTAAAACTATTCACACATTACATTCACCCCTTGTGGTCAGTTTAGAATCACCAATTAACCTAACCCTACTAACTGCATGTCTTTGAACTGTGGGAGGAAGCCCGAGTACCCAGAGAGAACCCGCGCACACACGGGGAGAACATGGAAACTCAACACAGAAAGGCCCAGGCCATATGGCGGATTTGGACACAGGACCTTCTTAATGTGAGAAAACCGTGCTGACCACCGTGCTGCACCATTACAGGTCTTTCTATCCCTACGTGACGAGGCTGCTTCCGCTCCTGCAGATGAGCTGAGACTTTATTCCAGCAGTCCACCCCTCTGTTCTCATCATTGCCCTTTTCCATGGTCTAATTTTAAATCCAGAGGTGAACACCCTTTTAGGTTGTAGCGCCTAAACTTTGGAACAGCCTTCCCCCTTCCATCGGGTCAGTTAAATCAGTGCTTCATTTTAATTTCAGTTTAGCTTTTCCTGAAACATTCACCCTTTACTTTGAATTTATTTATTTGGTAGGGACGATGCACATTAATAGACAATATGTAAATGTGCCAGAATTAGCCAAAGGCTATTTTTCATCTGTTGTCCCTTAAAAAAAACAAACAAGGGTTAAAATGACTAAACTACACAAATTTAAAAGAGAAAATACAAGCAATATTAACATAGAATAAATACATATGGAACTACACACAATTTTCTTAAAAAGTATATATATAAAAATTTTAAAAAAACACAGGTGGTCCCATGATTGGATTAGGAGAAGGTGCTTGTTAAACAGAATGTTGACAGATGTGATGTGTTGTGAACCAATTCTTTAGTTGTTTTTAAATTGATTATAAGTGGCAGATGTTCTGATTGTCTGAGGAATAGAGTTCCACTCCCGCGCAGCTGTAACCAAAAATGCACTCTGACCAAAAGCACTTTTCCGGAAAGGAACAACACAGTCTTCTCGGATTGCCCCTCTTGTTAAACGAGCTGTGTTGTTCCTTATATTTACAAACTGAGTGAGTGGTAGAGATGACAGACCTTTAACAATTTTACATAGAAGACAAAGATTTGAGAATTTAATGACATTCTCCCAACCCAAGAACCCATGTTTTTCTAAAATACTGCAATGATGATATCGTAATGGTTTTTTGTCCACTATTTTGATTGTTTGTTTGTATAATGACTCTATGGATTTCAGTGCTGTTGTATTTGCTTGTGACCAAGCTGTGAGACAGTAAGTTATGTGTGATAAGACACATGCATGCATGAACAATTTAGAAGCCTGTAATGATAACTGTGGTCTTATAAACTTAAAAATTGACAAACTAAATTTAACATGATTACAAACTTTTTTTTAATCTGAGGTTTAAAGGTGAGTTTTGAGTCTATTATGATACCAAGATATTTATATTCATTCACAATTTGTAGTTTTTCCCCAGCCACATAAATATTTGCCTCACAACTTGGAAGTTTTGATTTAGAAAAGAACATTCCAACTGTTTTACATTTTTTGGGTTACACAGTAGGTTTTTTGCCTGTGTCTCTATATATGTTTGTACGTACTGTATGCTGGATCCAAATTGCAATCACTTTGTTACAGTGCCTTAAAAAGTGCTATATAGATTAAGTTGTTATTACGGCTATAAGAACTGATGAACTGGGGGCTGATATACACCAGATGATATTAAAGGGAACTAAATCAGTATTAAATATTGATTAAAGAGCAGTAAATTATAAAGGAACTCCACTATGCTGCTGTCAAATGCTAGACTCATCTTGGTCATATTTCTTAAAAGAAATCTGTATCTGATCTTGATAATTAACTATTACTGCTCTTACAAATGATATCCTATCAACAAATCACATAGATTTACCATGTGCTGCCAGAGACATTTGAATAAGGAAATAAAAACAAAGTCTTGGTCTAAAACACCAGAATTTGTGACAGTTTGCTCTTATTTGTTTTCTCTTGGCTTCAACTAATATAGGTTCAGCTCTTCTTCATCTTCTTCTGCTTTCAGCTGCTCCCTTTTGGGGTCACCACAGAGAATCATCTGCATCCATCTCACCCTATCCCTAGTATCCTCTTCTGTCACACCAATTCTAATATGGATTCAACTAATGGAATGCAGTTCAGTACATTTACTCAAGTACTTCACCGATGTAAAGTTTACTTTAGTATTTGTGTATTATTCTATCTATATACTTCTACTCCACTATATTTTGGGTGCAAATATTCCACTTTGTTCTCCAAGCCATTTATTTTAAACATTCCGTTACTTATTTTTGTTGTAGATTTTAAAGCTACTACTAATTCTGCATTATTATTATAGTAAACCAGGGCTGGACTGGTAATCGGGCGAGCCGGGCATGCCCCTCAGGGGCCGATGCTATTGGATTTTTTTTTCTTCCCCCTTTTTTTTTTAAGAGACGGCCCACAATTTAGAGGGGGCGGCCCATTTGGCCCATCTCTAATATAGACAGTGGATAGAACCAATCAGGATTTCTCCCATATTGGCTTCTCGTAGTACTCATATCACCTCAACAGAGTGTTTTTCTCTCAGACTGCTGGCTTACTTGTGGTTTCCTAGGATACTTAAGAGTAGAATGGGAGGCATCCTAAAAAAAATTAATAATCAACTTTAACCCTCTAGCATTAATAATGGTTAAGTTCAGGGGACAATGAAGTGGTATGAAGGGGGCCCCAAATCAAATCTTGCTTAGGCCCCCTTCAAGGCTTGGGGGGGCTCTGCTGTAGGTGAAGACAGCAGCAGCGGACAGGGAGAGGAGCAGCCAGAGATGCAGGCTTTTTAAAGGGAAACTGAGGGACAGAGAGAGCGGGAAAGTGTAGCACGTAAGCAGGTACTTTGAGGTGATGGAGGTAATGTTAGCTCTAATACATGAGAATGATGAGCAATGGCGATTGATTAGTATCAGTATTTATTGGTATTTGCATACTTCCCAGAATCTGGCAGCCACGGCACCTTAATCTGATAAAATAACAAAATATTAAGGCAGAGAAGTGTTGGACGAGCAGCAAGTGTCCATTTTAGGCTACATCATAGCATTTTAGATATTTAGGTTAAAGGTGTGTTGAAAGGCTGCATAGTAGTTTGAATTTGTAGCCTCTATGCTGTGGTTAAACATGTTTTAAAAAGCACTCAAACAGGTGAAATAACAGATTTTTAAAAAGTTAAATGATAAATAAAAGCTTTGCAATTTAAGCATTACTAAAATAAGTGTAAAAACGTATAAAAGTATTATTAGCAAAAGGTATGCCCACATTGAATAAGAGTAAGACAGTGTCAAATGCTTTTAATACATAGATGCGGGCCAGTCTAAGCCAAAAATGCCAGGGCCGAGTTTTTGTCCCAGTCCAACCCAGTAATAGACCAAGCTCATATATTTAAAATTGTTTTGTATACCAGCTTTCTGCTCTGATATCATATTCTGATTTCCCATATGACCTCCTTTTTGTTTTTGTCTCCCCTATTTGACACCGCTTTAAAAACATTGACTCGCCCCTGTCTTGTTATTATTCTTAAAGTCATCAGAGTGAAAAGTGTGATTTTTGATTTGCAGCCGCAGTATAGCCAAACAGAACATTTAAGTTTAAAGTGGATTCATACAGGTTTTGCTCCTCATTGGCTGAATCTATCAGTCACGCATAACACCTTTATTAACGTAACCCGGATGTCTACGTTTCAGACACTGTTACCACATTTATGGAGCTGTGGTGCTTGATTGGTCATAAAACTGTCTCTTGCGATAAGATATTCACAGCAGACGCAGTGTCGGTGAGACTGACACATTCCTGTGGCCGTGTGAGGCGTCTCAGTCCCGCCCCTTCAACGCTACTTCTTATTTATGTATTTGTTTTACGTAAAAAAAAAAAAAAAAAAGGGGGCGTAATAGGAAACAACTCTGGCTCCCAAGGTAGCGGGCTGTTAGTCCCAAACCGGGTGCTGCTGGATGCTGATGGGCATAACGCAGATTACACGAGAAACTTAGACACTGTGTCATAGATGAATATTACGTATCGAAATTTGGGCAGAGATGTATAGCAGTTTTGTGATGTGGAGGAGCCTCAGAGAGAGAGACGCTCCTGTGACCTTAAGAGTATCAGCATTTAGCTAGCACATCAAAGTCAGCCTCTTTGTGCTAAAATATTTGTTTCGACGTGGAGGACGGCAGGTAAAAGAATGCTAAAGCTGTTTTTAAGACATGCCCGTCGCTTTCCGTGGGTTACCAACGTGACACTGTACGGGTCCCTGTTCGTCGGGGGAGACTTCGTCCATCAGTGGTTCTCTGGGAGGGAGAAAATCGAGTGGAGACAAATACGCAACGTCGCTGTGGTTGCGTTTGGTTTCCACGGCAATTTCAATTTTTTCTGGATGCGTTTCCTGGAGAGGAGATTTCCCGGGAACTCCGCCGGGATGGTGATGAGGAAGCTGTTCCTGGACCAGACGACGGCGGCACCCCTGGCCACCAGTGTCTTCTACACAGGTCGGTGGGCTGTTGGAGGCACACGCTGGAGGCCTCCTGACGGCAGTTCATGGTTTATCTCACAGCAGATCACCTACCTGTCAGTTTACAGCCAGACCTAAGCGCTCTCTGTGCTCCTCTCATGTTGCGTAAAGATCAGCAGTTCATTGCCGTGTGACACAAACTAGCAGAGGTCGTGTGAAAGACCTGACGGAGTAGATTAATGCAACTAACTGTACATACTGTGACTGATACTCTAAGCAGATGCTGGTCTATTACATTGGCTTACTTTAGATGGAAAGTGATATAATCCTCCCGACCAGAATCTGGATTACAGAGGGCTCTGAATCCTAGGAGGTTTTAAGAATAAATTCCCAGGGAAAAATTAATGCATGTTTATTTAACATTTGACACCTCTACTGTCAAAGTTGATGATTACAGCTTTGAAAGCAGAGTCAAAGCTTTTAATAGCTTTTAATTAAAATAACTGGATAAACAAGAAATTAGGAAGCCAGCAGGACCAAGAAAGACAAGCCAAATTAAATGGAAAAGGTAATAAAATATAAAAAATGAAATCATTAACGTCAATGTATGTCACATTTTATAAATTAATTGTTGCCCATATTTTATATGGTATTTACTACATTTAATTGATTTTTTTAAAAATTCATCCAGAGTCAGAAACAAAATCAATGGGATGGAGAAATAGAAATTGAAGTGGTTTTTCATTTACTTGACCAAATACATTTTTGTTCATCAAATGGATAAAAATAACAGGACACTGCTTACTGCATAGATGCTTTAATTACATGCACTCAGTTCTTACATGTAGTCACTCCCCAAAAGTGGTGCATTCAGAGCCAGGAAAACCCAGATTTTGGTGTTTATGTTGCCCAGTATGTGCTGATATCAAAACATAATGCAGAAAAAAAGATGTTTGGGGATGGGGGGAGAACTTAGAAATTGTTTTATTAGAGTAATTCAGTTGCTTACTATCACTGCTGAGCAGCAGGTGGTGGAGCCTATCCCAGCTAGCTCAGGGCGAGAGGCAGGGTGCACCCTGGACTGGTCATCAATCTGTCACAGGACAGACAGACCATTCACACTCACATTCACACCTACAGCCAATTTACAGCCACCAATTAATCTAACCCCGTGTGTGTTTTTGGATGTACTGTAGACTACTAATTGAATACTAATTGGTAAGGTAGATGGTAAAACTAAATTTTTTAAATTTTTTTAGGGATTAATGGACCAATAAATGCAAGATAGACTAAAAAATGTATTCAGCAGAGGAGATTGGATTTATTGAAGTAAGTCTCGCATATTTACATAAACACTTAGATGGTGCAATCTGTTAGCTCAGGAGGTACCGCAGGTCAACTACTTAAGGTTGCTGGTTTGATCCCCTGTTGCTCCAGTCTGCATGTTTGGGCAGGATACTGAACCCCTTGTGTACCTATAGTTTTTTCAAGAGGAAAATGTGGCAATATGTGGATTAAGAACTTCAAAAAACATGGAAAACAGTTATTTAATTTTTTTTTTTATATTGCACAAACTGTGTTGGTCTTCTTGTGTTGTCCATAAATCAGTCAAATCTCGTGTCTCCAGTTGTCAGTTTCTTAGAAGGCAAAGAGGACATCATGGAAGACTGGAGAGAAAAGTTTCTGAATACTTATAAGGTGAGTCTGAGCAGGGAGAGGCTGTTCTTCTGAAGCCATGACAGTGCCTGCATCAAAACAGAAGAGTCCAATGTGTGCTGTGGTCATATTCCAAACTGATGCTCAATGTATTCTCTACAGCCAAATCTTTAGTGATGCAAATGGATTATCATGTATAATTTGACTTCTCCTGATGAAGTTGTCTAGCTCCGACTTTGTGCTTTGTTTTTATCTCGTCTCAGACAGGGCTAATGTTCTGGCCATTCATGCAGGTAAATATCACCATCAAATCATCATCAGTCATCTTACGTGCATTCATGTGTACCATGACTTTTGGGAACTGTAGCAAAGAAATTCCCCAAATTCATTCAGAACATATTTAGAGCTTTCAGCCGTCAACAACTCTGGAGAATGCTGGGAAAAATCAGCTCATTTCTCACATGTTTACAGTCAGACAATACACAGACTTGGTGCTAAACTGTTTAGTGTCAGATCCTATCTGTCAAGCGTTTGTGTTCTCAAGTGCAGGTAAGTTGACTAATGTCTGTAAAAGTTCAGGGTTAAGTTCATCTATAAAAACAATTTCAGGACTTAAACAAAATGACCCTAAATTAATTTATTTACAATGTAATGAATTCAGAAAGCTAAACTTAGAACAGTACTTAAAATGTCTGACTTATCCAAAGCAGAAAACAAAACAAACAAGAATGGAGTTTACACATCTGCAAGTATCCTGTGTCTGCTTGACTAAAAGTTCATCAAGAGAAGACCAAAAACAGATAACAACAAAAATCACAATCCATACAGTGAGATCAGCAAAGGTACAGATATTATAACAAAGATTAAGGGGAAAACTGGACTATTTATATACATACGTTAATTGGGGAATTGGAAACAGCTGAGGAAGGAGACACAGGTGTAGACAATCACAAGGTAGACAGTAAAACGAGAAGCCTCACACCAAACATGAAAACAGAGACAAGGGAACACTGAGGACAAATGCATGAGCATAGGAAGCTGAGACAGAGGAGGGAACTGAGGGTAAACAAGGAAGAAATTAACCAAAGCAACAAACTCAAAGTAGGAACTGAAACTGAATACTAACCAAGAACACAAAAACAGAAACTCATCTAAACAGGCATCCAAAACTCCATAAAAACTAGACAAAAAAAACCCCAAAACAATAAAACTAAAGTTCATCATACTGCAATGTCAGTGGAAACATGAACCAAACACAAGATCACAAAATGACAACTTATTTCTAGGAAACCCTCAAAGTAATGACAATCTCACATCACAAAAATCAAATTCGCCTTTAGAATAAAGAAATCAAAACAGGAAAAACAAAAAAAGACTAGAATAATAGAAGCCAAACTCAAAAACATTCACAAAGAAATCCTAGCCTCAGAAACACAACACCTACAAACTGTGACAGATGATGTTGTCTAGTGATGTTCTAGTGATGTTCTGTGTTTCTCGCCCACTACCTTCCTTCCAGTTGCTATGCAGATCACTTTGTCAAATAGCAATTGCCCCTTTATCAGCATTATTTAGACAGGTATGACATAACAGTGACATAGATATTCTCTAATCTCTATTTCTCTCAGTTTCTGAACTTTGCCTTGGTGCCTCTGTACGTGCGGACCACCTTCACCGGCTGCTGTGGCTTTGTCTGGGCCACCTTCCTGTGCTTCTCACGTCAGACCGGTGACGGCACAGCTGCTGCTGCTCTGGCGTGGATTTTCCCCCCTGAAGACGATGAAGGGGAATCCACCAAAAGAAAATGCAGAATCTAACAACAAGGTGGATGCTCCCAACAAGGGAACAACATCGTTTAAACCCATGCAGTAGCAGAATCAGTCATTTTTATGGAAGGCGACAAAACATCAGCTAGGCCAATGGACTGCGGCCTAACTCAGCTGATGTTTTACTAACACTGCCGAGGTCATAGGTCAAAGATTTACTGAGGTCAGACTGGAAATGTATATCCTTATGAGGCTGCACAGTGCAAAAAGCCTCCAGTACAGTGAATGTAAATGCAGTATATTTTTTATTATTTATGCAGCTTGGCAGCTCTGTCACATACCACAGTGAATTATGACCATTGGCTCTTTTGTTAATTTTTATTAATGCAGTCATGTTTTTTCTTTTTTTTTTACAGGTGAGGTCCTTTTCTTTTTAAAGCTTGAGCATGATTTATGAGTTCTTCTGTCATATGATGGTGTCAGAAGTTGAGATGACGTGATTTACATCAAAGTGAAAAACTGAATAGTGTAAAAAAGCAGAATTCCCACCATGTGGAATGGCAGCTAATTTATCAGCTTAGACTTTTTATTAATAATAAAGTGATGGGAGGCTTCTGATTTGGTGACCTCAGAATCACTTTGTGTGGATGATGTGGTCCTGTTGGCTTCATCAGGTGGTGGCCTCAATGAATGTGAACAGGCAGGTATGAGAATTAGCACCTCCAAATCAGATGCCATGGTTTTCAGCTGGAAAAGAGTGGAGTGCTGACTCCAGGTCAGGGACGAGTTGCTGGACCAGGTTTAGGAGTTTAAGTATCTCGAGGTCTTGTTCATAAATGAGGGGAGAGGGGAGCAGAAGATTGACGGATTGGGGCTGTGGCTGCAGTGATGCAGACACTGTACTGGTCTGTCGTGGTGAAGACAGCTGAGCATAAAAGGGAACCTGTCAATTTACCGGACGATCTACATACCTACCCTCACTTATGGTCACAAGCTTTGGGTAGTGACTGAAAGAACGAGATCAAGATATAAGTGGTGGAAATGAGTTTCCTCCAAAGGGTGGATGGCTTCTCCCTTAGAGATAGGGTGAAGAATGCAGTCATTCGAGAGGGGCTCAGAGAAGAGCAGCTGTTCCTCCACATTGAAAAGAGCCAGTTGAGGTGGTTCGGGCATCTGACTAGGATGCCTCATGGGCACCTCTTGGGTGAGATTTTCCAGGTATGTCCTACCGGGAGGAGGCCCCAAACACACTGGAGAGATTATATCTCTTGGCTGGCCTCGGAAAACCTCAGTGTTCCCCGGATAAGCTGGAGGAGGTGGCTGGGGAGAGGGAGGTCTGGGTTTCTCTGCTTAGGCTGCTGCCCCCGATACCTCACCACGAATAAACGGAAGACGATAGATGGAATAATATGAGTAACATTTTAAACATTTAAATCTCAGGTTAAGCTTTTATCATTGCCTGATCTCTAAGAAGTACCTGCAGTGCTTCCGGTTTACATTTTGGTACATGATGTGCCAAATACGCACAGACATACCCAGGTACCGGTTAGGATTGTCACAATATGAGATTTGTACCTCATGATCATATTAAAAATAATTCACTGATATCATTGTAGTATCTATAGAAAATTTTTATTAAATTAATTATTAAATTCAAACTATTAGAAAGTCTGTAGCCATAGCTGTACAAAAAGGAAATTTAAAAACAACTACAAAATGATCATCTGTGGCACACTATTGTCAATATATGGTTATCATGACACTTCTAGTACTAGCAATATGTTGTATTATAATATGCCTTTGTTTTATCGATTTATAGGTAGGTCATTTTTACATAAGAACCCTAATGAACTGAGTGTACAGTATAAATCCATGCTGTTCATAATACTGTACCATTCAAGCACAAGAAAAATGTCATCAACACTAAAACTGATCTGGATATACAGTTTTGATTTGCACATTTTCAACCATCTACACATTTACATATTGCAATACTGAGATACTATTAAAGGTTACGCTGCGTTTCGTGTCTAATAATGACAGATGACACTTGTCTCAAACATCCATTTACTTGAAATGATGAAATGCTGCATGCCTGTTTTTGTAACCTTTGTTAATATTAGAGAACCACACAGTCTCAGCCATCTCCTTAAATGTTATAGATGAACTTGCCTGCGTTGAAAATGTAAAATTAGACGCCTCCGTCAAGCAGAGGTTTTTATAAATAGAGTGCAGCTCGGTACAGGAGCAGTTTGTTATGCTATATATAGACTTTAAGGACACACTTCTCTCTTCTGTTTCATGCAGATAATTAACTTTTACTTTCTGTTTCCATGTACTACTGGAATTCATGGAGTTCTAGTTCTGCTTTTCTGGTATGTTTAAGCCTAAAGTATAGTTTGTAATTATTTATTCATTTTGAATTAATCAGAGTTATATGCTTGCATGCACAGGCTACGTGACTATAATATTTGATGTGCCTCACAAGACTAAATTATTGCTGTTAATATATATAAGTTTGTGGGAATTGAGGTGTAGAGAAACATTTCAATCACAACAGCTGTCCCTTTTATCAAAAATCCTTGTGTACGCTTCTTATTAATAACTTGCTTTTCCTAATTATGTGTGTTGATGTGCTACCCTGGAGCTGAAATGTCAAAGCGATGAATATTTGTTTTGTTTCTATCTTTGTACTACTTTTCCACAGTCGGAAATTTGGGGTATTTTTGACTGGTTTTGTTATCGCAGAGAACAAATGGCTGTTGTTGACTGAAAATGCATCTAATCTCATCTGCATTACTTGCACTAATCACTGAAAATATAAATAAAATTTGTTGAATAAATGGAAAACATCGCATTGATTTATTGTGCTTTTTTTTCTCTTTTTCGGTACAATTCACATTAACGCACTCATTCTTGTACCTAGAAGAGTGTAATGTTGAGCAAAAATGTCAGTGGCTTCCAAATGTAAAACCATTTTGGGGGTTGGCTCGTTGCCCCTCTAGTGCAACTGTTTTTTATTTTCATTAACATCAAAGCAGCTGAAACGGATTAACTGCTACTTAACTGACCAGATTAATATCCCAGGAGTTTATATATATATATATATATATATATATATATATATATATATATATATATATATATATATATATAGAGAGAGAGAGAGAGAGAGAGAGAGAATACATAAATTATAACTTGGACTTAATGGGTTTCTTGTTAACTCCACAGCTGTTTTCACTCACTGTTGCCTCTGTTTTAGTCAGACAAGTTAGTCAACTTATAAAACGAAGCTCTTCCATTAAAGTGGTTTCTAAAATTTGTAACAGACTGCTCAAAGAGATGTTTGATTAATGTTTAATGCAACCAGGCCCACTGGGTGACAACACCTGCTTGGCATTTTTATCAGCATGTCAGTCAGATAACAGCCCGAGGGAATAATTATTATGCATTATTAACAGTTATAAAAATATATTATTGTTGTTATTGTTAAACACTTTATCCTGAAACAAAAGACAGGGCACAAAAATATGGACAAAATATTTATAAAATCTAAACATTACAATATAAAAAAAAACATACATTAAAATGTGTGTGTGCTTCTATTTAGTGGAATGTTTGCATTTTCAAAGGACAGACATAAAGAAATATATATAAATAACATTTTACATAATAATAATAATAATTATTATAATAATAATACATTAAAAAATTGGTACATTTTTAAATTAGGTTGTGTGTCTTATTTTTTAATACGTTCTCGGTCCTATGGGTGGCTCCCAAGCCCTTTCATCCCTGGTCGCACTGCGCATGCTCCCTACATCCTCTCCATCCCTACGTCAAAGGACCTGAAAGCTCGGATAAAGATGCTCAGCGTCTCTGGTCGCCGGAGCCTTGTCACCGGGTGAAACTGAGTTATCTGGAGGGTCGCACACACAGAGAAGAGCCGCAGAAGGACCGCATCATTTCTCGGTTTCGGCGCGCGTGCACTCCACCGACATGGAACTGAAGAAATCTATATCGGACACCGAGCGCGCGCTCAGGAGCTACGGAGCCGTGTCGGAAACGGCATGGACAACGGACAAAGGTGAGCGTCGTGCACGAAAAAAAAAAAAAAGAAAAGAAAAGAAAGAAAGACGAGGTGTGTGGTGGGAAAGGGCAGCTGTGCTCTCAGCTTTCTTCAGCGTATGTTTCGCTCTCAGGATGCCCCGTCAGCACTTTAAATGGTTAAAGCGTGATTCATAAAAGGTTTGGGATGGATCAATAGCGCTGCCTTGGTACTAAAAGGCGTATTACTTCCCTTACGTGCAAACCATGGGTAGCATCTTGCGCCCTTTGTTAATGAATTTTAACCACGAATGATTTCAGGCGCAGCGCATTTGCAAACTTGTGGTCATTTGATTGTGAGCTGATAAGCATGCAGCAGAACCATGAGCTTTGAGTGATCACCCTGGTCCTCTGCTCTAGTCAGTGTACATATTTATGGGCAGAAGCTCAGGAGGCAGCTTTTACATTTTGTTACTAAGTATATTCCCCACTTTCAGTGATTATTTATGGGATTCATTTTGCATAGCTGTATTGGGATGGCTCACAAGTGCCAAGAATAAAATATCACAACTCCACAAATTAAAGGCTCACATGTGATAATAGAGCTGAACAATAATGGTCCTAACACAGTTTCAACCATAAGCTGCAAAATAAATAAAAAACAAACAAAACATTAAATTCATGTAATATGTATATTCTCTGAGTGAAACATCTCAGAGCTCCTGTCTCCTCTTCAAATTGCTTAAAAAAAACCAAACAATTGGTGGATTCAAATTACTTTCAAGTGAAAAATTATATAAAAAAGAGGAAAAATCCTCCCTCTAGAAAGCTTGAATCAATAAAATATTTGCTTGGCATGTATGGTTCAAAGATGATGATCATGAGTGATCAATTCAATTTTATGTCACGTCCCTAATAGGTTTCATATGTAGTCAATATCACAGATGTTAGACTATAAAAAAAAAAGTTGAATGCTTATAGGATTTGCGCTTTTTGCATTATTAATGCACAGCCATGATCAAATCAATCAAACACAAATTCCAGCCTCACGATGACCATAAAGCAGCAAAAACACACTTTGTTTACACAGATGTCCCGTTCTCATGTGATAAAAAGTGTTTGAGTGACGTAGATGAATGACGAAGCAGCAAAAATACAACAGATGCGACTTCAAAAGTGTCCCTCCTGATTCCAGTGATCATCATCACAGGGGAGTAGGGTGTGAAGAAACTTCCAGATTAAGTCTGAGAAGAAAATGCAGAGGATATTTTTAGAAACAGAGCCAGTCATTGCTCTCTCCCCCTCTCTCTCTCTTGCTCTCCCTCTTTCTGCTACAAAGACAAACATACAGGCAGAAAACAACACAGAGGTAAAACAGGCAGCTCCCTGCAGGGCTATGTCCATTTATTAAGCAAAGACTACAGGTGTTTGCCTTGCACTTTTTTATTTTGTGCCAAGCATCTGTTTTTTTTTTTCTTTTTGTTGGTTTTTTTTGTTTTGTTTTGTTTTTTTCTCCCCCATTGGAGGGGGGTGTGGTCCAGCAGCAGTGTATACAGTGTGACTGCAGGATGTGTCAGGGCTGTCTGCATTGGATGTCATACAGGCGCTGACATTTTCCTGTTGTCAAGCCCCATGTGGCTGCTGCAGTACGCACCATTCAGACTCTGAGGGCTGTTTTGGCCTCATTAAGTCATAATCCTGAAGTACACCAATGAGCCAGTTTGTTTTAATGAAACTGGGGTAAATCGGATGCGGTTTACAACAGCTGGCAATGTGAGGAGGCCTACTGTTAACTTTACCTGTCTCTGAGGAAAACACCACTTTTAATCGTATTAGCATTTAATTAATAGTAATGTTTTTAATGCTCACTACATATTAGCAGCTTGTTGGGATCAGAGAGAGCTGTTAAGACATTATTGAGCTGGAACCTCGCCACTTTTAATGGTCTGGTCAGGGCTTAATGCACCTTGGTGTTACCGATGATGAACACATGGCTGCAAGTGAGACAGAGGAACGTGTGAGGAAGAACAAGAAACAGAAAGAAAGGACGCAGAGGGGAAAGCATGTAAAACTTTAGCTCGTATCTCGCTGACACAAACTTTGATTTCGCATCTGCGTCTTTTGTCAGCAGACGTGTTGGATGGTGATTCAACATCAGCAAGGCACAAACAAACTGCGCCCTCCTGTGCAGACTTCTGCTTGCTGTGGTGAGTCAGCTTCATCCTCAGCAAGCATCCATGAAAAGTACTACAAACGCAGACTGCAGTTTGTGTTGCTGCAGGAGGACGGAGGGCCAATCCCGGTCCTCTAACGTTACAGTACGCGCTCTGAATGAATCATGCGTCATAGTTGACACACAGATGTAAAGAATTGTTTAATCAGGTGTATTTTGATGTGGCAGTTGTAGACTGGACATTATGTCCTGTAGTTTACAGCCTGAACAGAAGGGAGGAATGATCACAGACTCTTACAATGCTTGTAATTTCGATATAGACTAGTGAGTAGTTATAAGAGCCGATAGGGTAATGTGTCTTTTAAGACACTTTTAAGCCAAAGTCTGGGGTTATAGCCTCCTAAAGGGGACCTTTTTATGTAATTTCCAGCTTATTCTTTGACTTCACTAGAGTAGCTTTGCATAATTAACAGTACAAAAAAAATAATAATCATTTTTTACTTTACACTAGGCTCCCCTTTAAGCCCTTTGATTGGCTGTCCCTCACAAACAGAAGGTTTGAACAGCCGTTGGGCGGGGGTTCTGTGCTCATAGCCAGAACTGGGTGCCTGAGATGGCCATATTAAAGACATCTGTTCTCACTGACATCACACAGAACTGAGAGTAGAGACTCACAGGGACTAATAAATACCTCACTCAATTGTGCATATCAATCAATACTGATAAAAAGAGTTTTACAGCACACCAACAGTAGTGATCAATGTGAGCCGGGTGTTTGTGGAATCAGGAAGAAGCCACAGTTGGTCACTGATTTGTGCTGAAAATATTTTGTTTTTCTGTCCAGCACTGACAGCCCTCTGGAAGGCACCTGTAATATTTTTATGGTTAATTCCTGTCTTATCAATGAAGGTAGTAATTTATGCCTGAAGCAGTGCTGTGATTCTTACAATTCAGATCACCTCACTCATATACGCACACGGCTTTCTCTCCAAATATCATGCTCTTGGCTGCTGTGATATGAAACGTCACAAGTGAGTTTGCCTAGATGCTGACACTTTGAGAAAGTTTTTTGAAGGATGAAATGACAGAAATGATGAACTTCCACATGCATGTGTTACATGAAATCAAAGGAATGAAGAATTTACTATTTAGATCTTTAATTAGATGTGGGCACTGGAATGTGTAAGTGGGCCATGTGTAGTGTGTTCTCTGTAATGTAAACCAAGCAAGCATCATTGTACTGTGAATGTCTCCAAAGTGAATAAAATGTATGAGACATGTTCATGGCAGAGCAGTCCATGTAGGTCTGTCTTCTTTATTTCTTTATTGTTTTTCCTCTGTTTATCTTCCCTCGCTCTTCCTCTCAGGTCACTCGGATGTGTCCATGGCAGAGAGCACGATGTCTCCAGAGGAGATCGAGGTGGAGATGGCTCGTATCCAGCGCCTGCGGGAAGTCCTGGTGCGCAGAGAGTCAGAGCTGCGCTTCATGTGAGTGTCTGTGTTTTTTGTAAGACCAAAGGTTTACCTTTTTTTTTTAACCTTTTTTTTTTCGTGCAAGTTAACTTTTTTTTTTTTACCAAGACACAGTAAACACTCTTGTGATGCAACACAAAGAAATTCATGTTACTTCTTTCACATTTACATTAAACTGGCAGTTTGAAAGCTGCTCAATATTTAGGGAAACTGTCGATTTGTCCATTGATTATTCAGAGGGTTGGACATGCCTGTAGCAGCTGAATGAGTCATCATTGATGAACTCACTGACCTCTTAGCTTAAACGATTAAAGATCACTGCTGAAAAAACAAGTTTAAACAGCATTATATAACTGTTCAGTATTATTTTAAAAAATGAAACTGTAAATACAAGCCTCAGTTTATTTTAATGCAAACCCCTATCAATATTTCTCACCACTGGACTCTGTATTTTGGGGGTTATTGCATCTCTAACATCCACACTGTGACGGTTGAGGTGTCAGATGAAGCTGATAAAGATTTTAAAAATCCCACTCTGTTGCACTGTAATAATATTAGTTCACAAGCCCACTTGCAGGGCTTAATTAGGCCACCATGCTGCTTATTGCTGTCTCTCTGCTGTCTGACCTCACATGCAAGCACAGACACACCAAGTGGCAGATGGAGTGTAAAAGGTTGATGGAGTCTACAAATACCAGTGAGAGAGAAAAACACAAGGCAGAGAAGGGAGAAAAACAGAGAGAGAGAGAGAGAGAGAGAGAGAGAGAGAGAGAGAGAGAGGGGAGGGATCTAGGAGGGGAGAAAGAAAAAAGGGAGGGAGGTGTAAAACACAGCAACAGGGATACATGCAGAGGGAGGAGGAGGAAGGAGGCTATGGATGAGTCATCCTCCTGATCTATCACAAGGAGAATTAAATCTGTGGTAGCTGTCACTGCTACACACACACATGCACACAGAGGCAGGGATTCAGGGTGTAGGGGGAAATGCTGAGGCCCCAAGGGTGAAACATCAGGGTTGCAGGAAGCCCAGAGAGCATGCGGGATTGATTTTTGTTGTTGCGTCACTCCTGATGTGTGAGCTTGAGGCTATGAAATCTTAATGACAAGAACAAGAGTGTAGTTTATTCAACAACATCCAGCTGATTGTGATTATTTAGAGATTAGCACAGAAACAACTTGCTAATGAATTAATAAGTTCAGGGATGGAAATTAATTGAGCCGTGGAAGTCTAATTTATTCTGAATAATAAAAACCATGCAGAGTGCTTTGTTTGTCTCTCTTTTAAATGTTAACTGTGTTTTGAATGGTTTTTATATCAAGAGAAGCGATTTGAAGATACTGCTGTGTACTTGGGGAAATTGTGACAACTGCTTTTATGTAGCAGAAGTGATAAAATGGCAGGTTCGGAAATTGGCAGTTTTTAGAGATAACGTCAGAAAATTAGTTGCTGAAAGCTGAATTCTTCACCTCATAAAGACTTAATATTAAAAAAATGCTGCCTTTTGATTAGAAAAGCCTTCCAACTTATTATCCAGCTACTCCAAGTCAGCTTTTTTTTTCAGGATTCCTTATTATACAACGTAGGTCTGCTTAACGTCATGTCGATCAGATAAATATGTCCAGAATGGAACTGGAAGCAGCTAATAATATCACTTGTTTAATCTTAAGGAAGCTAGTGCTTTACTTTTATTTCTCCCTTTTTCTTTTCAGGATGGATGACATTCAGCTCTGCAAAGACATCATGAGTTTAAAGCAGGAGCTAAGGCAGATTGTCGCAGTACCAGGTACAATTAACACTCAGTCATGAATATTTTGCATCCCAACCAGAAGATGAACATCTCATAACTGACTGTCTGCATGCAGAACTGTCCACGCTCCCTGTTTGGACTTGACCAAAAATAGATCTCTTGACAGAAAATGCTTCTGCTTGCAGCTCACAGGAGGCCTATCACATCTGCGAGCATCATACTGATTTATAGGATGTGTCGTTACACTAAATGATGCACGATTGATTGTAAGTCCCAGGGACATGGTGCAGTTCTGAGGGAGCGATAAGCATACACACACACACACACACAAACACACACACACACACACACACACATACAAACTTCCATGCATCACCACTGTGAAGGAAATACAAGCTGAGGGAGGCTTTCCAGGCAAAGAGGCCAAAATGAATTTCAGTAAACACTCATTTACTCCCTGCATGTTTTCATTGTGCAAAACAAGATTCAAGTATTAGCCTATAGTCACTTCCAGTGTTGCCTGTATCAGAAATGCAGCGAGAATGCGCTGAAGTGGTTCACTGACGTCAGCTGCATCACACATAGCAACACAAATGCGTACATGAGGCTATGCATAGAGAGAACCTGGCAACAGGAGGAAAACACGCCTCCTCCAAGAGCATGTACATCATGTGTCAGTGTGTGTCAGTACGGGAGGGGCTGGTGTTGTGTTCAAGGATGCACACATAAGCATCAGGGCACAGCATTGACCTGTCACACACAGGCTTTTTTTTTTTTTTTTTTTGAACAACCAAGCAGCATGAAAAAAATAAAAGAAACACCTTGATAATACTCCAACACAAGAGCAGTTCAAGACTGCATACCTGTGCCAAGGCTCAAATTATGCTTCACAGCTTGCATTAATTGAATCCCTGAATCCAGAAGGGTCTCTGGCTCCAGACTAGTTTGATGTTTTTTAAGAACAGCGTGTCTCACAATTTTTCTCATTTAAATTTGGTGTGTATTTCTGGAAAAGTGATGTGAAATCTCCAATCTTGCTTTTCCAAAATTCTGGAATCCAAATAATCCCCTCTATTGTGGTCTAGGACTCACTTCTGACAGAATTACTTCTTTAGTAATACTGCTAACAAACCAAAAAACCCAAGAAAAACCAAACCAGTCACACAGCCTCCTTTGAAAGAGGTAATTGAAGTGCTGCAAAAAATACTGGTGCCTAGCACTGATTTACCTCTGTGGTAATTTCTGATGCTCTAGTTTGTAAAGTTGTTGGTGCTGATTGATTGATGACTAACCTATAGTTGTATAAGTAGAATAGCATATCACCCAGTAAATCAGATATAGAGCAACTAAGTAAGTTTTGCCAACATTAATCAACAAATCAAAAGAGGCTGCAGAAGCCTGGATTGTATTGAGTTGATGTATGTTTTATTGCTTTTGAATGAAGCTTTAATTCATATGTGGGCAAATGTTACTTTCTTACCATTTAAATGATTATTTTTCCCTATAAAATAAAGTCTTCAGCTTTAATAGGATTGCGTTATACTGTAGTGTTCCTTTTATTTTGTCCTTTGCCACCCACTTGGGCTCATTGGTTACACAATCTGTCCCGTATAACCTGCCTCTCACTGCCATTCCCATGTGCCAAAAGTGACTAGAGGGGTTTCTGGTATCCGTTACTTCACTCCAGGACAAAGTGACAGACCCAGCTACCTCTCCTGCACCTGCTCATCTGACTTTGAATTATGTGTCTGAGCCATGCACCCTTCAGGCTGTCCTGCCCCCTAAGAGCGTCGCCTTGAGGCTGCACTGTCCCATGTTAGAAAAAGCTGATGTTCACAGTCATTTTTCATCCACTTTTTCCAAATAGCCTAGATACCAGCGGTGCCAGACAGCCTAACTCTGCAGTTGTGTGTGTATATGTACATCTCATTTGGTCTGTTAGTGTATATTTTTCTGTGCTCTGGAGTGTGAAGGTTAGCACTCTGAGTCAGGACAAAACTGATGTTGCAGAAGCTTAATCGCTCTCCCAACAAAACCAAAAAAAACCAAAGGCTCTTGAGCATTTGCATAATTAAGTGTGTGCCTTATTTGTTATAAATTATACATGAGGCAGAATTAAGGATATATTTGTGATGTGACTCAGTGTTAAAGAGAGGCTGACATTCCTGTAAGGTCAGTCTGTAGATATCAGATAAGTTGCTGCTGCTTGTCTTATTTTCTTCCATCTTTTCCCCTCAGAGAAAGAAAAAAACAAGAAGCACAGGCAGCGAGAAGAGGAACTGATCCTGAAGATCCATAAATTGGTGCAGAAGAGGGATTTCTTGGTCGACGATGCAGAGGTGGAAAGATTAAGGTACAGCCCTCCTAAGCACTGAACGCAGCTCCTATCTGGGATGACGTTTCCGTGAGCCGACTGTTTACTTAGATACCGCTGGCTGTTTATTTCTTCATTTGATCCTCATAGGACAGCTGAGAAACAGCAGGAAAGAGGCTCATTAGAGTAAATGTGTAGCGCGAATGTGAAGATGGCCGAAGGCGGGGAACGGGGGGGGGTCACTTCATCACCACAGCAGTGCCTGCTGTGTGTGTGTGGGAGGGTGGCTGACTGATGACCGTGGCTCTGCATTGTCTGCTCCCCCAGATAACCCACAGAGTGTGACACAGATAACTTTGAGATAGGCGAGATAATGGGTTTAAATCACAGCACGAACAAACCTCTGTGTGACTCAAAAGATTCATTTGGAATCTGTGCTTTCAGATTGTTATGGGTTATCTTGGTGTCGTCATAATTATTTTTTGGGACAGTTCTGAGTCACAACTGAAATGAACCTTAAAACTGGTTGAAATCAATGCCACATGTAGCACTAGATTGTGCTTCTTGTGTCTTGTTTTCACACTCAGGTAACAGAGCTACAAACTGTCTTTTATGAAAGACAAACCTTTAATTTTACTTGAAGAAAAAAAATTTTCCCCACCATACCAACCAATCGCTCTTGTATCCTTTATCAGAGCATGACAGAAAATGGAGGTTGTATCATTTCTAACTCACATCCATCAATTCATAATATGATAATTATTTAAAGTAGTATGATTCTGACTGAGATTACTAGTTTAGATTCTGCACATATCAGTCATGTCATTAGGTATACCTGTTCAACTGCTTGTTAATGCAAAAATCCAACCAACCAATTACATGCCAGCAATTTAATTTATTTAGGCATGTAGACAATTAAGATGACCCACTGAAGTTCAAACTGAGCAAAGAGAGAGCAGAAGAAAGGTGATTTAAGTGACTTTGAATGTAGCATGGTTGTTGGTGCAAAACTAGCTGGTCTGTGTATTTCAGAATCTGCTGATCTACTGGGATATTCCACAGAAGCATTTCTAGGGTTTACAGAGAACGGTCCAAACATAAAGAGAAGAAAATACCCAGTGAGCAGCAGTTCTCTGGGTGAAAATGCCTTGTTGAAGCCAGAGGAGAATGACCACACTGCTTTGAGCTGATAGGAAGGCAACAGTAACCCAAATAACCACTAGCAGCAATAAAGGTATGCAGAAGAGAATTTCTAATCAACCCTGAAGCAGATGTGCTGCAGCATCAGACACACCAGGTGCCACTACTGTCAGCTAAGAACAGGAACGCTTTGCACAGGATCACCAAAAATGGACAATAGAAGTCTTGGATAAAAATTGCCTGGTCTGGTGAGCCTCAATTTTTGGTACAACTCCGGCAGCTTCGCCACCAACTGGTTAAAAGACCACTTCACCTGAGTGTTGTTGCTGACCGTGATTTCTTGTCCATCTCTCTCTCTGTGACTGCGGCTCATGCCATTTGTGGTATATAAATTACATGACCTCCATTTTCTCTCATTTTCTGATGATGTAAAAATGTTAGCACGTTTGTTGATATGACCAGAATATATTGGTAAATTTGAGATTTTCAACTTTTCCCTTTAAGTTCTGTGTAAATGTAAATGCTGCCTTTTTACCTTTGCGTATGCAACAGTGAATTTGAATTTGTTTATTTGGTGGGGACAATGCACATTAATAAACAATCTGTAAATGCGCCAGAATTAGCCAAAAGGCTACTTTTCATCTGTTGTCCCACGACAAGTCGCAATTTGTCTTGCTAAAAAACAAACAAAGGTCATGCAATCAAGGTTATAAATGACTAAACTACACAAATTTAAAAAAGATAAAATTCAAGCAACACCAACAATACAATACAATAAATACATATGGAAACTACACACAATTTTCATAAAAAGTATAAGTAATTAGAACTAAATTAATTGTTCATATTGATGGCAAACAAACAAACAAAACAAAACAAAACAAAACACAGGTGGTCCCATGATTGGATTAGGAGAAGCTGCTTGTTATACAGAATGTTGACAGATGTGATGTGTTATGAACCAATTCTTTAGTTGTTTTTTAAGTTGATTATAAGTGGCAGATGTTCTGATTGTCTGAGGAATAGAGTTCCACTCCCGCGCAGCTGTAACCAAAAATGCACTCTGACCAAAAGCACTTTTCCGGATAGGAACAATGTAGTCTTCCCGGATTGCCCCTCTTGTTAAACGAGATGTCTTGTTCCTTATATTTACAAACTGAGTGAGTGCTGGAGATGACAGACCTTTAACAATTTTGTATAGAAGACAGAGATTTGAGAATTTAATGACATTCTCCCAACCCAAGAACCCATGTTTTTCTAAAAATACAAATACACTATATTGCCAAAAGTATTCACCAAGTACCAAAACCAAGCACCCACACATGCAGACTGCTTCTACAAACATCTAAGAAAGAATGGGTCACTCTCAGGAGCTCAGGGAATTCCAGTGTGGTACTGTGGAATATTTAGATATTCCACAGTCAGCTGTTAGTGCTATTATAACAAAGAGGCGATTGAGAACAACAGCAACTCAGCCACATAAAATGACTGTGGGGTCAGCAGATGCTGAAGCAAATAGTGCGCAGAGGTCACCAACTTTCTGCAGAGTCAATAGCTACAGACCTCCAAACTTCATGTGGCCTTCAGATTAACTCAAGAACAGTGTGTAGAGAGCTTCATGGAATGGGTTTCCATAGCCGAGCAGCTGCATCCAAGCCTTACATCACCAAGCACAATGCAAAGTGGCTGATGCAGTGGTGTAAAGCACACTGCCGCTGAGACTCTAGAGCAAGGGAGATGTGTTCTTTGGAGTTATGAGTCCGAGTTTGGCGGTTGCCAGGAGAACAGTACTTGTCTGGCTGCACTGTGCCAAGTGTAAAGTTTGGTGGAGAAGGGATTGCGGTGTGGGAAATTTTTCAGGAGTTTTGGCTCTGCCCCTTAGTTCCAGTGAAAGGAACTCTTAATGCATACCAAGACATTTTGGACAATTTCATGCTCCCAAATTTCCCAACTCTTGCCTTTTTATGAAGTCAGTGAGAGCAGATATCCTGAATACAGTCATGTCAGGCACACAGCTCTGACAGGGAGAACAGAAGCTCCACCCACCTATTGTTAAAACCTTCTGTTTGTAAGGGGCAGCCAGTTAGATCAAAGTCTAAGCAAAGGGAGGGGAAAGGTAACAGCTACAAGCAGTCTTGAAAAATGCAAAGTTATGAGGGAAAAATGCTTGTTTCAGACAGTAGGCTTTGCCAAGTCCCAGTATAAGAGAGAGAAGGATTATTTTGAACTGTGAACCATATACATTCACTCTAATAGAGTTCAAGATTAAAAATATGGAGCTGGAAATGAGCAGAACGGGGCCCTTTAAGTTGGAGTCTTTTAGCGAACTGGAAATAATGACCAGAAATTTGTCTTTCAAAAAAAAACCAAACAAACTGAAGTTTAACTTTAAAATCAGTGATGCGATGATGTAAGATTAACATGATGGGTAAAAAAACTGTGACAGGGCCATACTGTTCATTTACTGACAGTAGCAGTCAGATAAAAACGGACATTTTCTGAATTGCCTTCAGACTAAGATCTGGCTGTTTTGTACCTCAGGGAGCAAGAGGAGGACAAAGAGATGGCGGAGTTCCTCAGGCTGAAGCTGATGCCTCTGGAACAGAAGCTCAAAGTCACACAGAGTGAGTGAGATGTTAAAAATAACTCGTGCACACCATCTTAAAGAGACAAGAGGATTGTGTGTGATGATCACTTTTTCCTCTCTTTATGACAAGATCCTCCAAAGCCCAAGAGACAAATCCCAGAGCCGCCTCCCAACAAACCATCCATCACCAAGTCGGGAGCGGCCATCATTAAGGACTGCTGCGGAGCCACCCAGTGTGCTGTAATGTAACTGATGCAAACCTGTTTGTGGCCCCAACCCTGTGTCAGACAACACACTTCTATGACATGACATACATCACTTCCTGTTACTCAGAGAACCACAGTCAACCACGAAACTGTTCAGGAATCAGATTTGTAACTTAGTTGCAAGAGTTTCGGAGCTGATCCCTGGTCAGTATTTAAGGGAAAATTTTATAGTGAGGAGATTTTAACCAAGTGAGCTAATGAAATAGAGAAAGGAAGCTGTAAAGAGGACTGTAAATAAAACTACGATAAACGTGTTGATTTATTTATTCGGTTCGTTTTCAGATCAGTTCATTCCATCATGACACATTTCTTTAAGATGGCTAAATGATCCATGATGATGCATCTCATCTGCAGAACTACAAGCACAATGTCCACAAAGTGAGCTGGGGAGGGGGGGGGCTTCATCTTTCATTCTGGCATGTCTGATGACGGGTATTCATTCTTCATTTCAGTCCTTAAAAACCAACAAGTCAGTCACTTTCTACTCTACATTTTCATTTTTTCCCCCGGTGGGATAAACATGTGGTTCTAAAAAACAATATGGCTGCCCATTAAGTGACTTATGCAAACAGATTTATATATGCTAGCAAGGAGAGGGAGCAAGTGGATGATTTTTTTTTGTACTAGTGCTGAGCAATATTCTTAAACAGCAGTTTAATTCTCAAGGCATTTACAAATTAAAAGTAGAGAGAGACTTAATGCTGACTGAACCAACTCACCTCTTTTCACCAACATGCTGCCAGAGCCCCATGTAGAACTGGTTCTGTACATTTCCTCCAAAAAAAAAGAAGAAAAAAAAAAGGACTAATGCCAGTGCCAAAAATCTGGTATGATACAGTTGCCAAGCTCAAAGTAATGTAAAAATTTACCTTGTTACGCCCCGGCCTAGAGGAAACCAGGGTCATAACCTGCAGATTATGTTCAGTATTTTTTCCCCCTGTGGAAATTACCCCAGCCTTTGCCACATAATATTTGGTTCTCAAAGGCTCTGCACAGTCCTGCATCAGTCAAAGCAGATTAAAAATGGGGTCATATTAGGCTCAATGCCAGTTAGCAATGTTTGTTCTGTTTCTAAAACTCCTCACGAGCAAAGTCCTCTCCAACCATCTGTCACAACAGATCAAACTTCTTGAAAAAAAACCTTTTAGATCAGAATAATATTTATATGGTAATATGATGGGCATAAACAGCATATAGTGCTATATTAAAGAAAAAAAAAAAGACATGGATGCCTGGTTTTCTCCTGGAAGAAAAGTTAAATACATTTTGAGTAGAAAAGGCAAATCCACTTAAATTTTTTAGCAATGGTCCTCTAAGTCAAATGTTTCAAAGAGCAATATAATAAAACTGGTCATTTAAGCAAACACAAAAATGTGTCCAAACTTTTTCCAAGACAAGGTGTAGAAAACAGCAACCGGTATTCAACCTCATATGACTCACCTTTGTGGTTTTCAGTAACCCCCTTCATGACTAATGCCTGTATAAGCCAGCATTTAATCTTCCATCATTATATTTACCCATTCCCCAAAGTCAGCACAACAGTGGCCATATTTTCATCATCAGCTACCAGGAAGTGTTCACTGTGGTAATGTGACATCATTCATAGCTATTCTGGATATTACAGAGAAACACCTTGCATCCTCTGAACTTAGTCTTGTATTTTTAATGATAAACTCCAGGAAATGAATGCAACTCTGCTGTAAATGCCTCTAATAGATGATGTGTGTTTGAGTGTATTTAGGACTTTAGTGTGACTCATGTCAAGCAAAGTGTTGCTCTTTGTCACTTTACCTGCGTTCTGATAACTTAGCATTCTGTAGTTGTAGTGAATTTATGAAGGTCCTTATGTCAAATTATTGAACAAATATGCAGAAAATAAGTTGAAACTACCTGTACATACATGTTTAAATAAAGAGCATCTTTCAGGAACTCACTGTTTTTCCCCTTCTCCCAAGTAATAAAAGTCTTTCAAACAAACCAAAAAAAAAAAGAAAACCCAAAACAAAAAGAGTCAGAAATGATGCTTGTGAAATTTATTAAATCTTCTTTTGGTCCCTTCAACAATGTGACTGTTACAGCGACTTCAGCTGCAGCACGGTGGTAAAACAGTGTAACTTGGGGGGGGGCAGGTGAACACACAGACATCACAGAGGCAGATAAAGGAAAAAAACAAAAACAAAAGAAATTGCAAGGCAAAAGGTTTAAGGACACCGCTGAATGAATCAGCTTCCTTAAATTTTCAAGTACAACAAATGCTGTGCAACATGAAATTTTAAAATAAGACAAGGTGGGGTACACAAAGACGAAAAATATTTTTAAACCACTTTGTGAATACCTCACATTCATGAACCAAAACTATGCAGAAGTGCATAAGTTGACTGGTTTAATAGCTTCTCATTGATGTTCCTGAAACCAAGTGAGAACTAAATAAAAATCAGTTAGTTGTCACTGCAGTACACTGAGGAGCTGCTAGGGTTTGCTCAAATTCACAAAAAAGTAATATCTTCATTTCTTCTAAGCATATTAAGCTCATTTCTATCATTACCACTTCTAAATAATGATTCTGAACCAATAAGTCTTCTAATCAAAGTGGTTTCCAGACAATCCGTAAAACCCTGCAGGAGAGATAAACCATAACAGCCCCATTTAAAATCATTTTGATTTGTATATCAGACGTTTTGGTGAGTTGTTAGGGGGAATCTTTTCACACCATGTTCAAGTCAGGTCTGACAGAAAACTCGTGCTTCTAACACCAATGAAAGAGGCAGAGAATGCAAACAAACTGATTAAATGGGCTGCTACCCATTCTCTAAACCCCTTCTCTGAAGAAAAACCGCTTCAACCCTCTGACTTCAGTGGCACCTCGGTCATGCATCATAGGCAGTCAACATTGTCTGGTGGCAGATCAGTAGCCAGCAGCCTGGTAAACACTCAAGACAAATTAAATCTGAGTAACAACGTGCATCAGTAAGTTAAAACTGCTATGAGAGAGGGTGGGGAGATAAAGATGGTGATTTCTTTCAGAACCGCGGCAGATACAAGCCATTGTAAAAGCCCTGGCAGATTCCAGAGAGCCGCAGAGGGCCCTCTATGTGCACATCAATCTGTTCAGGAGGCTTCCAAGAGCCCCTGTGCTGTTCTTCAAACCCATCACCCATCACCGTCTTCCCCATCGCTTTCCCTAAAAACTCAACTATTCAGTCTCATTAAAAATCATAAGCTCAGGAGTGCTTCCCGCTCCCCTCAAAATCTCAGATTGCATGGATCACTATTGATACAGCAGTGACCAGCTACAAGGTTAACTCAACAAACCTTGAGCACTTACAATATATGGCAGCTGCACAACTGTGAAATCCAAAAATCATGGTGGAAATAAAGACTAGTCTTGAAGAATATCTTCCCATCTTCTGTTTACGTCTGCTCCTCCTGAAATTACACCATGCATAAATTCAGTTATGCACAACACGCACATTTCACACCACCTACTCCAGTGTAAACCACAGACAAAAATACTAACACAAAAACACTGGCTGCTGACTGAAGACAAAGTAAGTCGGTTTCTGCTGCCTAAGCACGCACATGGCTCGAGTATTAAAGTGCCTTTATACTTTTCAGGCCTTCATTAGTGGCCCTGGAGAGACAAGCCAAAGTCTTTGCTATAAATTACGTGAAAAAAGCAAAAAAAAACCCACAAAAAAAACCCCAACAACAAAAAAACAACAATAAAAGTTCCTGAGAGCAGCGAGTGTTGCAATATCAAAAACTTTTAACTGTTCAAACACCGACAGTTTCCATCAACATAATTTGAACAGTTAAGACTCTTTCTCTTCAGTCCCATCATTTAATTGCCACTCAATCCACTACACATTAAAGCCAAACTCTAGGTGACTAAATACTCTACACAGTACAAAAAAAAAAAGAAAAGAAAAGAAAATGCTATCTTAAGGCTACTTAACAACACAGGCAAAATAGAGGAAAATACCTGAAAGAGTAGCCACTTCTTTTAGAAGGAAACAAACAGGGAGCTAGTTTGGGTTGACATGTCTGGGGCTACCTACGAAGAACGTCCTAAATGAAATTCTATATCTTCATGATAAAGCAAGGAAGTATCTATGAAGTTTGTTCATCATTAAATGTGGTTCATTAACAAAATCTCTTTTATGTCATTTGTCATTGTTTAAACAGAGTGTGAATAACTACACTTCTTTGATGTAATACAGAAAATCTAGTTACTCATCCCTAGCGTTTCTCCTACTGTTATCTACCGCTTTGTTCACAGTGACAACTAACTCAGTTCATTCACTGAAAGCTCAATTGTTCAACACAATATGGCTCTAAACTGAAGATGCACATTCATGGAAATGAACTGCCCTTGGGATGAAACTAAACACAAGTTAGAGCAGATGACATTTGGCAAATTAAAGAATTGCAGAAAAACTGCAAGAAGCAAATCACAGTTTGGTGAACACTGAATATTTTGATCTAAAAAATAAATAAATAAAAAAAAACAAACAAATGAGATGAAGAAGAAAGCAAAGTGCAACAGCCCGTTGGGACAGAGGGACAACACCAATGCTCTTCTGTGTAATGTGTTTAGTGTAGCCGGTCAACTCTTATTTAGAGTTACACTACGGTGTAAACTAGTATTGCCGTATATGTATGACAGGATCAGAGGCCTGCTGTGTATGAGAAGTTGGCAGCCAATTTGATTCTACTACGTGAAGCTCTTCTGCTGGGACTGTCCGTGGACAGGAGGGTCTTAGTGTCAGGTGGTGGTGGTTCTCTGCGGTCTCCATAGTCACCTGTGCTGCCACCAGGCTTCTCAGGTGCATCAGCAGTGTCATTTGTAGCTGCAACCACAGACTCATCACTTTCTGAAATACACACACACACACACACACACACACACACACACGTGAAGACCAAGCTTATGCTTAACTAAAGATGGAAATGTGCAAATAAAAGTCTGAGCTCTTTAAATTTATACCTTCCAAAAGTATATAAATCGAAGTGATTACCTGTTGAGGGTGGAGGAGTTCTCTCAAAGTGAATCAGGTCCGCCTGCTGGACGACGACAGGGTCGGGGTGAAGCTGAGGTGACGGTAGGCAGGACGGCACAGGGCCACATAAGAGGTCCACTGGAGACGACAGACACAGGAGCTCTGACTCTGCAGCTGCGTCAGCACCTGGCAAGGAAAAACATAAAAATCACTTAAAAAGGTTGACCAACATTTTTCTGGTCGAGGTTGCAATAACAGACAAGCAAAAGGAGGAGGAGAGGATGAGGCAACAAACACACCGATACACAACTAAAAGTTAGTCTTGTCTTGTATGACTTGCATTACCTGGACTCAGAGCTCCAGATGTTGCACTGCTAACCGGACTGTCTCTCGGGGTCTCTGTGCTCTCTGGATGGGGGCTGTTGGGAACTGAACAGCTTGGCTTTGCTAAAAACACACAGACAAAGCCACTTTACAATTTTCTTACACTGCACAGCCGCCATCTCATAAAAGAGGGTCAAGGCCACCGTTTAGTTTTATCACTTCAGTTGGTGCATCCAGTAAAAAAAAAAAAAAAGTGAGAGATTTCCAACACTCTTACCTTTCATATCGTTCTTCAAAACGATAATCCTCTTGTGACCGTGCCCTTTGATCCAGATCACCTGAAATGAAATGGTGGGAAATGAGAGAATAAACAATTAGAGTGACAAGTAGAAAAGAGCTTTAAATGGCAATACTTATACTTTTACAGCAGTTTTGCCCCACATGCATTACTTTGGCAGGTTGCCCAGGTTTATTATCAGCCACTTAAGTATATGTGGCGCCTCATTTAAGCAAAATATTTTTATCTGTGTCAGAGAACACCATCTGCCATCCATTTTCGAATACACAATCCCTTCACACTTACTTTGAAAGAACCAGCCCCTGCACTTCCTGTCTTGCATTTTACACATCATCTAGCCCTCTTGCCAAGTTGCCATTATGGTGATTTTTGGTAATATTCAGCAACTTTCCCAAAATGAATCTTGGACATACTCAAATTCCATTGACTTAAGCTGCGCTAGTGACACTAGTCCTTCTGCTTTGGAGATCTGCTGCTAGTTGAAGGACAAATCTAACCAGAACCTACAGCAGGAATAGAACTGCTTCATTTATATGCCACCAAGTCTCGTTCAGGGGCTGCAGAACAAAACAAGGACTACCGCTGCCAGCTACAAGTTGTACAAGCTGGTGGAACCAAATTCATCCACATGATGAGAGAATCACCTGAGAGGGAGCTGAGTTTTTGCAGAGAAGAAATATGTAAAACTAGAAAAGCTCATTTGACAGCCCACACCCAGATGCACACCTACCACCCCATGTGACAAAAGGAGTGCAAATCTGTAGGAGAAACTGTAGAGGTTTCAGAATTATTCCTTACACAGCATTTCCATAAACTGCTTCAAGTTTATACCTGTGGAATCGCGCTGAGCAGCTCATCAGTGCTGGTGTAGCCATAGGAACGTGGATCCAGGCTGCAGCCTGTGAATTTGTTGTATGCTCCCTGGAACTCAGTCAGGAAGATCTGGTTGTAATGGTAGGTGTGGAGCAGCGCGCGTACATTACGAGCAAACTGGTAAAGCCCGGTCAGCCTCACCCATTCCTCCCCATGACTGATGGCAGCTTGAGTGTTATCACTTTCCTCATGGTACAGCTGTGAAAGGAGGATGTTGAAAGATCAGGCACAGTAAAGGTATTAAAATTAAAAAAAGAATATCAAAGAAAACTAGTTCTCACCTCTACCAGGTATGGAAGGCTCTTGAGTAACTCGTTGAGAGAGAGGAACCCATATTCACATGGGTTTAGCGCGGCACCATGAACACTCAGGTAATACTGGCTCATCTCCTCCACCTTCAGGCCTATGGTGACTTTCTCGTCTTCTTGTGACATGAGCAGAGCCAGTAGCTGGGAGGTCAGAGAGCGCAGAGACTTCCTGTTGATCAACTGAACTTCCCGGCCATCTGCACCATCCACCACCTTTCAAAACGCAAAGAAATCAGGTGCTTAGCCATAAACACATTGCAGTGGCAGTAGATGGGCTCCTCATTCTTGTTTAGCTAGGTGTGCTGAATTAACAGACTCATTTATAACAAAGAAATGAAAACTGAGACAAGTCTATTTTATTTTATGAAGCTATGCAACAGTGAGCTTCTCAGAGGATACATTTCCACAACTTCTTTAGGGGAGTTTAGTTTTGTTTTTTTTTTGTTTGTTTTTTTTACCTTGACAACATGGCAGAGTTTGGCCAGCAGAGCAGGCAGGGAGCTTGCGTCGTAGTCCTGCAGGCGCAGTCCGTAACCAAAGGTCTTGCTGTACTCTGTGAGCAGCTGGCTGACAGGCAGGCTGGAGTTTTTCTGAGCCCGTAGCAGCTTGACCAGCTGAGCTGCCAGAGCCTTGATATGCTCAACCTCTGTCAGAGTCAGCACTTTCTCCTCGCCACACTCCAGCACCTGATGAAGGTGGAGGGTAAAATAGTAGAATTGCTTTTCAGGAAGCTTGCACTCAAGTGTTTGAGTTATTTGCAGAGCCCCAGATGTCAATTAGATTTACCAAGACAGTTCTAACCAGTCACTCAGGGGAGAAGCATGAAAGAGCCCGACCTGATCCACTGACTATTAATAAAACAAAGCCACTGCCAATCCTTTTAAATGAAAAATATCCCTGTGCCATTCATTCCCACTTAGTGACATTACATCTAATAAAGCAGGCAAATATATAAAGATATTTACATTGAGACAACTTAAAAAAAAAAAAAATTCCATACAGTTCTGTCTTTAATACTGACAGGCACAGTTGCTTAGCTGGGAGATTGTGCTTCGCGCACCATCACAAAGCTGGCTAAACTTAAGACTGTTCTTAGCTATAAAAAACACATAACGCATAACCAACCCCACACACACACACACACACACACACACACACACACACACACACACACACACAAGTATGACTGCATAAACCGGAGCAATACTGCTAATGTGAAACTTGAACAGTCACAGTCCCATGAGCCTTTGTGCTCTGTGACACAAAACTGGCCACAGTCGAAGTAACCACCCTCTCAGGCTGCTAGATCATATTTTGCATTGCTGGCAAAACACGGTTTCCGTATGAAGTAAACAAAACCTGTTCCGCTTTAGGGACAATTTGTGTGTTGTGTTGGTACATTTCAAATGTTTTGCATGTCATTTCATGTGATGCTCTTTGTTCACAATGTAACAAAACAAAAAGTGAAAGCTGTAAAATTACAGCCAGAGTATTCAGCTGATGATGATGCGATACTGGCATTAAGACTTCTATTTCCAATCTTGCCTGAAATAAATACAGCCCCCTTGAATCAAACTAAAACTTATTTTATGGTCACCACACTGATTGTTGCACATGCCAACTTTGATGTCACCACAGCCTCAATACCATACTGAAACTAGACACCCCAGACTCACTGAGGTCTTTTCCTAAATATTGCAGCATCTCCCTCTGTATAATCTGAGTCTCTCTGAGCATCTGTATCTTACACCCTGAGCTCCACAGGGTGTAACATGCTTTAACATTCCACTTCTAAGTCAGCAGTTTTTGACTCATCGCTCTTAGGAACCGAGGTGACTCTGTGGGTGGAACGTGTGACAGTGACGATGTTGTCAGGGATCAACTGATACGCAGTTGAAATGACTACAAAGACCAACGAGATCATACACTTCTGTCTTCAACCTGGTGTGCAGTTATGCCACTTCTGGCATGCACCACTGTTTGCAAGGGAGACAATGGGGAGCACAAACTAGGTGTGAGATGTGTGCGAGCACACAAATACTAATAGAACACAGCAGGATGAGCATTACAAACCTCAACCTCAATATACTTTTAGCTTTACTTTCCTCTCATCTCTTGGGCCAGTAAAAATCTGTTTAAACTTCCTTGTAGGTAAGCAATGAGAAGCACACAAACACAAAAACCCACTGGATGCCACACTCACTATCAGAACATCAGGGATTGCCTCAAAGAGCTCCATGAGCTTGGTGAACCCGTAGTGGCTGAGCTTGCACTGGCGACCGAAGTGGTGGTGGTAAGTTGGTATGAACTTGCTGAAGGGCATTCGACAGTGAGGTTGGTGACGAAGCAGGTCCACCACCTCCTTCCCAAACTGCTTAGTACGTTCCACTTCCTCCATAGTACGCTCTGGTAAACAAGAGGCAATTCACTGAACATGTAAAACCTAAAATTAGCAGTTCATAATTATTGCTTAAACACAAAGTACGTCATTTCTGCTGCTATGAGTTTCCCAGTCAAAACAACAGAAGTGGTCCCTGGCCAACTTCAATTGTGGGAGGGTCCAGTTCCAATATTAATGGTCATTAAATTGGCGTGTTGAACGTTGTGGAACACGCCAACTTTGCAGCTGGCTTGAGTGAAGAGGATACAACTTCAGTGACAGGCAAACAAAATTAAACTTGCCATTACATTATAAATAAATAAATAAGGCGTCTCTGGATTTGAAATTTGCATCTTCTGAATTTACTTTGGTAAACAACTATCCACATCTTGATTGGCTAAAAAAGGAAATTTCTACTATCAAATAAACTTATTTTAAAATAATTTGCTTGTTGACAGCTTCTGCAGGTAAAGTAGTTCCTTATTAAACCAGGGCTGGCTTGTATGTACTTTTTCAACTCACCCTTCTTAGGAACTGAGATGACTGTGTCGGTGGGC
Organism: Pterophyllum scalare; assembly: GCA_024447675.2. Classification (NCBI taxonomy): domain Eukaryota; kingdom Metazoa; phylum Chordata; class Actinopteri; order Cichliformes; family Cichlidae; genus Pterophyllum; species Pterophyllum scalare. Next base: position 25,222 of record JAMQGT020015369.1, on the reverse strand, counting down.
TGTTGTGTGATGGTGATGGTGGTGTCAGGGATCTCTGTCAGTAGATCCATCAGGTCACATATTCCATAGTCCGTTACTCTCCAGTCTCTGGAGAAGCACCTGATACACAACGTATAAGAATGCTTTACAGCACCTACAACACTAATGATCCAAATATTTTTTTTCCCTCCATAGCAAACAAATCCACAGGAAAGGTAACATTATGAAGACACCACCTACAGTTCTAAGTTATGTTCTCTTACCAATGGTATGCCTGCATGAAGTCCTTGATTGCCACTTGTTTGCTGGCTTGAAACTTAAGCAGTTTGAGCAGGTCTTGGGTGAAGCGCTTAACTTGAGCTCGGTGGGTTAGGGTCAGTAAACGCTTTGTACCCATACCCAAGATCTGCCGGTTACGAAAATTAAAAACACGAAATAAGCAGTGAATGAACAAATCAGAAGATCATCACAGGCGGTCCTCGTTAAAAGTACCTGCAGAACATGCGGCACGGCCTCCAGGAGCTCCAGCAGCTTAGAGAAGCCGTAGTCAGAGACACGGCACTGCTTGGCAAAGTGATGGTGATATGAGGGAATGAATTTGCTGATTGGTGTGATGCATGACGGCTGGCTCTTTAACAGGTCAATAATCTCTCGGCTAAACTGGATGAGCTGTGGATTGCCAACCGGACTCTTGCAGCGATGAATCCATGGCTCTGTATGACAAAAAAATAATGTGGGCACAACTGACTGAGCTACAAGTTACAAGTTTTAAGTGAATATCAGTTTAGAGTTAAACACCGAAGCCCAAGATGATATGTCTTAATAGTACTGTATTTAAAAGAAAGAAATAAAATAAGAAAAATCTCCAGTAAAATTCAGAGATTTGTTAATGTTCCTACCAGAGTTTGGTGCAGGTGGTTTGTTATTGACCCACTTGATGACTTTGAAACCATTCTGAGCTGAGACTATTGTGATGGGAACACAGGTAATGAGGTGCTCAGAGGAACACCACCTCCAGTGACTCATTGCCAAGCTGAAGCGGACTGAATTTTGCCGCATAACAGTCTGGAAAACTAAATGGAAATTAAACATTTTAATGACTTCATAACGAGGGAAAAATCTGACATCAAAGGGCTTATACATGTAACACGTAATAAACTGTTTTTTTAAAACTGGTTCTTACCTGAGTAGCGGAAGTGTGCCTTCATGTGACTGCAATAAACTGTGCACCTCAGAGGCTAGGGTGCTCAGAGACATCACAACAAATGGGATTTTATAGGAATCAGGGTCAAAGTCAGCCTCACTGCATAAAATTTAATTAAAAAAAAGAAAAAAAAAGACAGTTAATCACAGAAAAGGGACTGCTACTTGGTCTTAATCTATTATTTATTTTTATAAATGTTTTTAACTGTTGTATACCTGAAGTCCTGCTGTGCATAGTGCTGTCTGCAGACAGGCTCATGGTACTCCAGCTCCTCAAACACAACTGGACTCCCACTTGTTGAGGAGGAGCCCTCCTGGGATTGGGAAGATCCCAGTGGACTCTGACGTATTTGGCTATTGGACAGAAGGCACACAAACCTTGAGCCTCCCTGCTCCCGCACTGCAACCAGTTCTGGCAGCCGATACAGATCGCCAACAACAAGCTTACGGGAATATCTGGAGAGAGCAGCGCAAAGGTGTATGTGCTTAGCAAAAACTACTTCACAATGCATCTCTCATTTTGTGAAAGCTAAACTCAAACCACAAAGCATGTATGCAAAATTTAAGTTTGAAAACAGTGAGTTGAGAAAGCTACGAACTTTTTCTCATAAATTTCAGTGAACTTGAACAGAGGAAGGCAATTGGCAGGAGCATCTTGAAGAATACAGATTATCTCTGTGCTGTAAAATGAAACACAAATATCACTACCACAGACCAAACAAGAAAAGTATTTGTGCATTTTAAAGTTTCCCACTATGTCCAACACATTAAACAAACCTCCAAAATATAAACTATACCTGAGCAAGGCAAGAGATTTGTTGCTGCCACCGGTGATTAGAGACACCTGAATGCGTTTGCCGCCAATCTTGTAACGGTGAAGGCCGCTGACTGCACTAATGGCCTGTTGCAAGGACATCATCTGAATTGTGGCCTTTAGCTGATAGTCAGTGTGGGGGCTAAGCTCCACAGCTTTTACCTTTAAAAAAAAAAAAAAGCAACACCACAAAGATGTTAAGAAAGGGTTCATCTTTATTCAAAGTAAAATGGGAGCAAACAACAGATTTTTTTCAAGCCAATTAAAACACAGGAAAACACAGGCATATTGATTCTATGAATTATCAGCACATTTTGATTAAGCTTTACCTGTCCGTATCGGGAGAACGTATCATTTAATGTTTGCTGCAGATCCTTGCGGGACATCTCTGTAGTCCAGGTTGGCAACCTGGATCTCTGCTCCCTCTGAGAAAGGCTCGGGAGAAGCTTCAGGACAAGGGCTACGAGGGGCAGCAATCAGAGGTGAGGAACGGCTGGACAGGCAGGGCGATGCACTCCTTTTGTTGGCAAAAAATAGTTTTCAAAATTTAATTTAACATTATAAGGATATAAGTTACATGCAGCACAGTTTGTATGCAGCAGTAGTTACCTGGAGGACCAGGAGCCCTGAGATAAGACGAGGGGGCTGAAGCTCCTGTGCAGGTTCAACTTGCTGAAGGCGGAGGGTGTGCTAATCTGGAACTCCCCTGAGCTCCTGTCCACTTGATCAACAGGGGATTCAGTTGCACTTTGAGGATTGGAGTCCTCTCTGCTATACAGAAAGATCAACAGGGACAGAGATAAACATTCATTTCTAAAACCAAAACAAAAATTTTTGATAGGAAATATGGTTTTAACACTTGATTATTTAATTCCAAGATCAATGTGGCAAAAATAACATACTTAAAAACAAACTGGCTAGAAAAGACAAAAAACACACAAAACTGCCCAACTATGATATGTTTAAGTTAAAACCAATTATTAACATAATGCTTATCTAGTTATCAAATGACATTCTGTCTGCTTTCTCTGTCTGTACCTCTTCCTGTACATGGATTCTACTGTGAGCCCAGGTTTGGTCAGCTGCTCCAGTGCTCCAGCCTCGCCATTATTCTGGGGTGAAGAGGAGGCAGTGCGTCCCTTTTCGAAATGCTGAAAGCTTATTCTGGGTTTTCCCTCCAAACTGCCCAGCTCCTGGATCAAGCAGGGAAGGAAGATGTTAAGCTGTAGATACTGACCTGCTCTATCCTGGTCATATCTTTGTGTGCATCCATGTATGGAGTAAGATATTCAAGCGATTAGTTAGAATTGTTAGAAAATATGAACACAAGCAGAACAGACCGACTCAGATAAGAGCCCAAACTGATGTTTAACTAGGGATGCACATTCAAAATGTCTGAGGAAGGAAAAACTGCTTAACTGCAGAGTTCATTTTCTGGGATTTTCCACATAAAAAATAATAATAATAATTTTGATATCCACCAAAAAAGTTTTAGACTTGCACCAAAGAAAATCACCAGATTATGAGAATATATTTTTAGCTTTTCTTGGTTTTCATTTTCCTCCAGGTTAAAATATTTTTTTTGTTTATTAAATTGCCAAAAATTACAGATCACAGACTTCTGTGAAGTAGGGGAACATAAACTATGCCTCAACTATATGCAGACCAACTGTGCTTGGTTATGATCTCACCCCCCACCAAAAGCCCATTTTGAGCCAAGAAAAACCATTACAGTTTTATTAACTTGACTGTATTGAACACAGGATAATAATGTAAATTGCTCTCATATAAAGGGAATGTTGAGACAGTCTTGAAGCATTTGTTACTTGCCCTCATAAAAATGAGAAAACTGCACTGTTACTATAAATCTTTAATGACCACAAACAACTATGATAAAAGAATACTGTGGCAGTCCGATAAGACTTTGTGTTATTCTCATGTGTATAAAAACATCTAAGAATTTATTTATTTTAAGAGTTTTAATGTTTTCCTTCCATTTTGGTGCTTAAAGAAAAACTTTAAATTGGAATTTCTCTCCACTACCCACCTACAGAGAGACTTTTAAATGCCCATCCCTAGTTCATTAGCTTATGGGTAAGTTTTCTCCAGTTTGCCACACTGGTCTCTGGTTACAACCAAACAAGAAAAAGACAAATCAAGTCAGCCACTAGAGGTCAGCTTTCTCATAGTGGAAAACAGCACTGGCCAAATTTCAACCCAAAATAACTTATGGCATTGCATAAAGCAGAACCTGGACAAAACAAAAGCTGGTAACTTACAAAGACTGACGCACTGGGCAAAAATCAGACAAATAGCTACATGGCAAATCATGCATTGATATGATTAGTGACATGCAGGACAGCAGGGATTCATGAAGGACTAGCAGCATGACATAATATATGCTACATGCTATCAGAGGAAGACAGCTCAAGATAAGCAAGCAGTTACAAGCGGTTAGTCAAAGCAGCAATTAGGTCATTGGGGGGAGCTACAGTGATTTACAAAGCAGCCCATACAAAGAGAGGGCAATGGAGGTTGAGGGGAAGCAGGCACAGATGAGTCTGCTGACCTGATGGGGCTTGGCTGGAGCACCACCGGGAGGCCCACTGCAACCCCTCCTGGGGCTGTAGGGCCTTTCAGCCACCGGGCCAGGGGTGTGGCAGGGGCGGGTTGCTCGCCGTGGCCTTCTAGGTGACCTGGGTCTCTCCAGGGGCAGAAAAGAGAAGGAGGAAATAGATGGGGGAGGGCCGAACACTGAATCCTGGGTTTGAGAGGTCTGGGACAGAGTCTGAGGCAAGTGATGGGGCTGAGAACGAAGCTCAGCCTCAGGACTTGCATCGTCTCTGGGCCGTGGGGAGAAGGAGAGGCTGATTCTGTGGCCAAACACATCCTCATTTTCCATTCGCTTGCGGGCACGTGCAGCTGCCTCAGGGCTGCCAAAGCGGAGGACTGCTGAGCCCTGGGACACACCCAGTACTCTGCCACCGCAGTTGTCTGAAAGGCGGCGGAGTCTGAGCTTCACAGCGTTCCGCATGCTCTTGTCACAGTTGAGAGGGAGGTTGTACACATAGAGGTGGTTGAAACTGGGCTGAGGGAGGGGAGGAAAAGACACCGCGGCTGTCTGGTTTGTATTATTTACACTCAAAAATAAAGCTGAAGATGTTTTTTTTACTTGGAAAAACAAGTGGATTTTCCCACTTATTTTTCCAAGTGAACTGTATTAAAGATCAGTAACATTGCATGATTTCCAGTTTTCACTATTAACTGTGTAACTGTTAGTTGTATATGAAATTCACATTCCAAAATGCATCACTCTGCCTATTTCCTAAGTCCACACAAAAGTGAGATTGTCCGTGGTTACTTTTCTCAGTGTATACTTACCTCATTCAATACAGGGCAGTTTAAAAAGTATTTTTTAAGCATTAATAAAGCATTTATGAGGCCTACCTGCGCTTTGACAAGCATACGTGGTGGCAGATCTGCGGTGATCTCCTGAAAGGGCACGTGTCTATGGGCGTGCTGCAGTAGAGCTGAAGATGTATGGTTGCCATGAACCAGGATTACATGGAAACCATGGCGATGACGCAGGTCACTCAACTCGCTTGCAAAATTCACATCAGCTGTTAAAAAAAATTTTAAAAAAATAAAAGTGACTCTTGTTAGTCACAAATATATATTTGGTAACACAGCTGTACTTCATTTCAGGTAATCAGAGGTGAACTTACAGGATACCAGTACAACAGTTGCAGGTGCTGTGTGCGTCTCGGCAAAGCGCCGCAGGCTCTGGCGAAGTTTGTCATCTGCAGCATTCTTGGCTGTGGCATTGATATGTGCAACGGTAACCTATAAGAGTATATTTATGAAGCATCTAAATTATTCCTCCTTTTGAGCAGCGAAAGAAGAAACAATGTGTTGTTGCACCAATGCAACAACACTTAACAGTTTCACATGTATTGCAAGATTCCCAATAGACTTAAGTACTTTGGTTTAACAGACTACATGAAAATGCTGCAAGCATGCTTCAAGTCACATAAGCTGATCATTCAAGGTAAGTGATCACCATCATAATGCTGAATGCACTATATTTTAAACCTCCCCAGGACAAGCTCTACTTCACATTCGAAAACTATGTAGAGAATGAAAAGAATTATTTCTAATGGCATAATCAAGGTAATTCGAAATAGTATTTACTGCTTTTTATTCCTGATACCTGGCAGTTGTTGAGCTCTTGGATGACCGCTTTACTCTCCTTGCTAATATCACAAACACAAATGAATTCTGCCTCACGATGACCCTGAAAAAAGCGGTTGCGAATACGCTGGACCACAGCTCCAGCAGAACGTCCACTGGGCACGCTGCAGTTCTCAATGTCCCAGAAGACCCCGACCGGAGGGATGTTCTCAGGACCACCATTCTCTGGAGAGCCTAGCAAAATGATCATCTTAAAGCATACTCGGGTTTCTTGGAACCTTCAAATTAGTAAAATTAATTCAGTGTTGCTCTTTTGCATAGCATACATGCACAAACTCAAAGCTGCATTTCAGACTCCACTAACCGTATTTCTGGCCAGCCTTTCCAAAGCTTGTTGATGGCATGAGCATTTTGACATCAGAGGAGGTGCCACAGCCATTACAAATAGGGATCGTGATAGGAGCAGTCTGAGGAATAGGAACACTTTGATGCGCCTTGTCTGACTCTGGTATCAGACCATTCATGGGCTGCAAAACGGTACAAATTCAAACAGGGCACACAAATAAAACTGACTGCCACAACAAGAAATACTGTACAAAGGGATAAAAGCTTAAATATACTTGATTCAGGTCAAAACTCAAATCAATGTACAAAATCCCAACACCTTTAAGGTACACAAAGAAAGCCAAAGAGATCAACCAACCTTCAATAAGCACTCCTGGCAGTAGTGTGCCCCCTTCACACAAACAGTGCGTTCAACATTTGGGTGCATAGGATTAGAGTAGAAGTGTGCTGAAGTAGCTGTAGTGGTGATGGTGCTTGGGTGACCACCAAATATACTTCCCTGGGATCTTCTGTCCGATGTGCTGCAGTCCACACCGCACGTGTAAAAGCCAGAAGAGGTCAGGCAAGAGCCATGCATGGTGGCAGGTAGAGAGGAAGCAGTGGGGAGAGAGGAAGCCAGGGGTGCAGAAGAGGGAAATAGGCTGGCTTGACTGAATGAAAGAGGTACAGCTGGGTGGGTGTGGAGAAGCCCTGAGCAGCAGGGGAGGCAGGGATGTGATGAAAGAGGCTGAGAGGTAGCAACAGAAGAGGACAGCTGAGGTTTGCAACCAAGACTGAACAAAGGATCAAAAACTTCACCTCCTGTGCCACAGCTAACTTTATGTTTATACTGATGAACAGATGACGCTACAGAATAAGGCCCAGACCTACTAGTACAGCTGCTACTGATGGTTGTTCCCAGAGACCCTGGGGCCATATAAAGTGAGACAACTCCTGTAACATTGCTGCTGCTACCAACACCACCTTTGCCACCCAACAATCCATAGCCATCTGTGTTGCAATAGTCACAGTGGGTGCAAATGCTTACTTTGGGGCTAGTCCCCTCTTGCTGCTGTTGAGGTGGTGGCTGTTGTTGAAGGGAGTCTTGTGCAAGCTGAGGAGGAGGCGGCAAGCAGGGAGGAGGCAAAGGGAGAGAGGACAAAGAGAAGGGCTGGGATAACTGGGAGGAGGAAGTATGGTGTAGTGGTGGAGGAGGGACATCTTTCAAATCCAGTACAGGCTTTCTGTTGTCCATGTGATTGCTCTGGAATATATATATATAAAAAAGCAAATATAATTTCACATTAGCTATGCGAATCTTTAATTTGCAAAGCCATAAAACATATACATATACACACACATACATATACATACACATACACACACACACACACACATATATACACACACACACTTAAAATTATAAATAAAAAGAGTTTTATTTTAGGTCTAAAAAGCATCTAAATAGATCAATATTAATTCTTACAGTGCTATGAAAATGTATTTTTGATAAATGAAGTGAAATGCGTGAAAAAAAATGTCCCCCCTTTTTTAAATAATGAATTAACAGATGGGAAAATGCTCTGTGGACTGCTGAGACAAAAAGTTGAACTTTCTGGAATGCTCGAGTCCTGTTACATCTCACATAAAACACAGCATTTCATAGGAAGATCATCATACCAACAGTCAAACATGGTGGTGGTAGTGTGATTGTCTGGGAGCTGCTTTAGGACCTGGAAAACTTGCCATAATTGATGGAACCATGAATTCTGCTCTATCAGAAAATCCTAAAGGAGAACGTTTTGACATCAGTTCATGCCCTGAAGCTCAAGCATACTTGGGTTATGTAGCAGGACGATGATCCGAAACACAACAGAAAGTCCACCTCTGGACGGCTCAAAAAAAACAGAATGAAGGTTTTGGAGTGGCCTAGTTAAAGTCCAGACTTAAATCAAATTGAGATGCTTTGGCAAGACCTTAAACAGGCTGTGCATACTTGAAAACCCATCAATGTGGTTGAATTAAAACAATCCTGCAAAGAAGAATGGGCCAAAATTCCTCCACAGTGACGTGAAAAACTCATTATCAGTTATCCCAAAGGCTTGATTGCAGGTCTTGCTGCTAAGGGTGGCACAACCAGTTATTAGGTTTAGGAACAATAACTTGTTCACATAGGGCCAGCTAGGTTTACTTTTTCCCCTTAATAAATGAAATAATTTAAAAACTGCATTTTGCATTTACTCAGTTATCTTTGTCTAATATTAAAAATAGTTTCTGAAACACGAAAGTGCGACAAATATGCAGAGAACTAAAATCAGTAAAAGGGGCAAATATTTTTTTCACAGCACTGAACAACTAAAATGTTTATATTAATTTCCTGATAACATACCTGAAGTATTTTCATTTTAATTTCTCATTTAGAAAACAGTTCACTTAAACTTCCTATACTCCATGTGTGTTTACAGATAAACACCTACTTCTTTGTCCGTTTGATGAGGGGAGTGTGTCTCATCTGTGGAGAAGCAGTCCTTGAGCTTCCATAGTAGGGTTGAAGCCTCTGTTTTGGGATGACCAAGCCATGGGAAGGATCTAGCGCCGCATGTCGATTTCTCCTTTCCCAGTCCTTCCATCATACAAGCCACAGAGGTCTTTCACCATACCTGCATCTCTCTTCTCTCTCATGCTTTCCCAAAGACAGGAAACGAAAGTTTAAAAAGTTTGTGCTTCACGTACGGGACCATGGTTAAAGTTCGTACTGACTCATTTATGATAGCACAGGTCGTAGCTGATTATTATGCGTCTGACGCAGGACTCCTATCCAAAACGTTTAAAAATGCGGTGCCTTTAACCATTCCTCTGAAGCTAAAGTCCGAAGCGAAGCAGCATGTAAACTAGCCGAGATGATGTCAACTTAGCTACAAGCTAGCTAACGTTATTATTTCCCTTTGATTAACTCGTTGGTTAAGTCAGAATTGGCCTGTTAAGCTAACCTAACTACCCAGACCTAGCCATTAAAGGAGAAACTTAATAGCTTGTCTTTAGCTATTTAAGCTAACAGCTGGATACTAATATTTAGCTGGTTTTAGCGCACCTGCACAAAGCTGCGCTCACAAGCTATCCTTCAGTATCTTTACGGGAAGCTCGATACTGTTTGGTAACAGCGAGCTCGCTCCAAAACAACTGATTATTTACCTGAGAAGCATTCGTCTCTCACATCTTCCTCAAAAGGACCATTCACTATTTCTCTCCCTAGAAACGCGCACCTTTTTGTAACCTACTTCTGCCGGAAAGCAGGCACGGCTGTCGCAAAACCTTTTGTTACGTTTGAGTTGAGGATGGATGGAACTGGCATAACCATTTCTAACAAGACAAACAGCATTTTATATTCAGTTTTAGCTGCAGGATATTGTAATATATTAAGTTTACGGTATTTCAGGCTACAAAATATAGAAGTAGAAAGTTCGATGATATATAAATTAATCAGAAAACGGATTGTGAACGTTTCTCATAGTTATGTATGACTTTGTTGTATCTTTTCTGTTCTGTGTATTGAAGAAATCCTCCGCCGACACAGTCTCTTATGTCAATATAAACTTTATTGCATATAAGACAGTATCTTTCAAACGTCCGGCCGTTTGGGAGGAAAATGCCGATCTCTTTTTCCTCCTCGAACAATGACACCTAGGGGCTTTAACATCTGGAATACACATTGCCACACATAGACTGGTTTTTACCAGTTTGTGGAGGGGCTCAGAGACCCCCAATAAATACCTTTCCATATTTGGTAAAAATGTACAGGGAAAGATGAGCTCCAAACTGAGAAGGCCCCTGAGCTGCAATTTCCTACACCTTTAGCAGACAACATACATGCAGTTTCAACCTAGGCATGTCAGACACCACAACTTGATGATGAACTCTTCTCTCTGTTCTTCATGGGCTTCCTATTAAATCCAGATTTTAACTTAAAATCCTTCTCCTCGCATACAAAATCTGATGTGCAATATTGTTCTGCTGAGTTCCAGACCCCTAAGCTTTCTGATTTCTGAATATACATATATTTATATCATCTTGTGAGATACATAGAAGCAGCTTTGTGCAGGTGCACATAACAAAACAATAGCCCCCTCTAGTGGCTGGCAGGCCGCCAGACACCCCCACCCCGCTGATGTCTGGGGTAGAGATTCAGGGAAGGCGGTTCAACCATCAGACCCGTTGTGAACGGAGGTGGGTCCGTTGTTGTTTGTCCTTTTTTATATATAAATTACCCACCGTGAGAGGACTCACAGGCATTGAAACACCACAAGGTGTTCGCTTAATTTAAAAGAAACGGACTCTCCTATCAATTAGACAGCACCGGCTTTTTGTTCCCGTCTGATATGGCGATAGCCCACGTAGCCACGGAGTACGTCTTTTCCGACTTTTTGTTAAAGGACCCTACAGAGACGAAATACAAAGGCATCCGTCTGGAGTTGGCGGTGGACAAAATAGTCACGTTTCTGGCAGTGGGACTGCCATTGTTTCTCATCTCGCTCGCTTTTGCCCAGGAGGTGTCAGTAGGTGAGTTGTTAAATGTGTGAGCATCCTCTGAGGGGACAGTTTCAGGATGTGGAACAATGCAGTCCCGTCAGGAAAACGTATTCCACCGCAAATAAAACCAAACTGACACAGAGTGTAGGCTGAAGCTCTGTGTTTTACTATGCTGAAAGAAAGAGGTGTGAATACAAGTGAAGGTGTGGTTTTGAGTATCCACCCTTCCGCCCCTTTCACTCCCAGACAGTGAGGCAGGCGTCCTGCTGCTGCAGCAGCTGCTTCCGCTGATGGGTAAAACTGGGGTGTGCTGACTGCTCACGCACTGACGCTCTCATAGATGAGCTTGTGCTTGAATTCAAAGAGTGTGAGAAAAGACACAAACACACAAGTTTTATCTGCATACCTCCCCTTTGAGTGTAAACAGAAATCTTGCTCCATCAGCAGTTTCACAAATCCACATAATCCCCTTAGGTCACGATGCTCATAGTCTCTTTGTATAGTTAGTCTCTCCAGCACCCGGTCCAGCCCTGTAAGAGAGCCAAGATAATCAGACTGGATGGATCATTACTCTGCGAGCCTTGTGAGAACTACTGTTGTGCCTCTGAGATTGAAACGCAAAGTTGTTAGAAACCCAATATTAATGTTCCCAATTAAATATAGCGTAGAAGTCATAAAAAAACAAGGTGCAGGGAGGAAAGCGTTCTTAACTAGAGAACTGTAGTGCGTAAACTGTAGACTAAAAAACTGACATATATTGTTAAAACTGCGTTTATTTTTCATAAGATACCACGGGCAGATCAACAGCTCTGTAAATGTAAAGTTCATGAAATGTACTGTACTTAATGAAAGAAAAATGTGTTGGTAAAAAATTGGAGGTGGGTTTTTATAGCTTATTATTATCCAGTGGTTTTACTGGTCCAGTCCATCTGAAGTTGAAATGTGCTGCATTTGGCCCATGAAGTGAAATTAATTTAACACACCTGACATGCAGGCTGAAAGCAAAGGGTTTAGTTTAGTGTTTAGTCTTTTTTATAAAAAAAAATATTAGGAACTGTCCAGTAAAGTGTGGCACTGCAGTGAATTCTCATGATTGCAATACCAAGGTTTCTTTTGAATTTATATACTCCTGATCCACTGACGTTTCTCCTTCTCAGGGATGCCGTTAGTATGATGCCTAAACAGAACAGAATCAAGGTTTCTGACACAACTTCACACTTCCAAGGCTCACAGGGAAGAAGATATGGTCTGAAGAAATTAACACAACATGTTTTGACTTGCAGTGTGAAGACCCACTCTGCCCTGCCTTCATTTTGGCCTGCTTGTGTAGCAGGTCTCCCGCAAGCATGAGAGGGCCAGAGTGGCTCGTTAGCCAATCAGTGACACTGGCAACACCTGGGCCCAGCGCTCTATATAAGTTCTCACAGATGAGCTGATGTGGGGCTCTCCTTCTCGAGACTCTTCTTTAGCTTTTGGTTTATTTCATTTGACAGCAGTGCACATATTATTCCTTCACTCATGCAGGCACTGCTACTACTGATTGTACTGACTACACACGTCATGGTTGGTTTAAGTTCTGCTTCTGTTTAAATAACCTTTTAATTGGCGTTTGTGTGAATCTCCACGCGGGCTGGTTCGTGACATACAGTCATCATGCAGGACACCAGAATGAAAACAATGATATTTGCACTTTTGCTAAAGTTTAAGGGGTTATTGCATCTGATGCTATAGCTGATATAACTGATAGTTGTATATCATGAACATTTTTGTTTCAAACCTGTGCTCCCTGAGTCTGTGTTTGTAACAGATTTTATAATATGACAAAATGTTCCTGTCTGTCGAGTATCAGGGTCTTTTTTTAATTTTTTTTATTTATTATTTTTTTTATTGTGCGTGCCTGATTAAATTCCTGTTGTGTCCCAGTCCCACAACAGGGGCTGACATAGTTATTGGCACAAAATGTGCTGAATGCAATTCAAACCAACTTGACCATGAATGCAGAAAAGAGAAGGTTGGCAATTGTTAGTCACTTATTTTTCTGGATAAACAAAGTACCCATCAGCACTGATTCCTCATTTTCCTCATCAGGCACCCAGATCAGCTGCTTTCCTCCCACTAACTTTTCCTGGAGACAGGCTGGATACGTGGACTCCTTTTGTTGGGCAGCAGTGCAGCAACAAGCAGACAGCTCACCACTGTGGCTACACAAGGTACAGGCTGGTGACATTATGGCAAGCTTGGGCCACAGTCTAGTACCTACACTGGAGAGATTTGTAACACAGGTGCAAGATTATGTTAAAATATAGGACTATGTAACACAGTACATAGTCTTTAAAAACAGTTCATATTTTACATATCTGTGCAATATATTCTTACACATACACAATATGTTCATGTATACCTGTGCAATGTTGTGAAACATAATGCTACTCTGTAACCTAATTATGCATACTTTAATGTAATTCATGTTTATAACGAATGCACTGCTGGTTAATATTTTTTTTTAATTTTGTGGTATACTGGCAAAGACATTAAATGCATCTAATCCTTTTTTTCTTAATTCTGTATTAATGATACAGATTAATACCTCTGTTAATTAATTAGCTGTTGATTTCTAAAATAGTCAAAATAATGTTCATAGTCCAAATGTCTTCAAATAGTTGTTTTATGAGCTATTAACTATTAGCAGAAGGTAGGTACATTACACATTTTTAAAAAATTATTACTTTGTAGTCCCTGCAGCGCTATACAATATTGTATATACCCACATCACAATAATTCTAGGATCATTAAACAGTATAAGTATAGACATTGTAAATTAATATTAGCCAAAGTAAAGCTACTTGCATGTTTCTCCTCCTCTCTGTGACCTCCACAGTTCTTTCCATACATCCTGCTCTTACTGGCCATCCTCATGTACATCCCTGCCTTGTTCTGGCGTTTCACAGCTGCTCCTCACCTCTCCTCTGACCTCAGCTTCATCATGGAGGAGCTGGACCGCTTTTATAATCGTGCCATCAAACTAGCCAAGAATTTGGCATCTTTAGATAGCAAGGATGCACCTGAAGGCACGCAGAGGTAAACACCTTATCACTAACGTGCTCCTGTAGTTTTTGGCAGGTGATTGGACTGGGAGACCCTGACAGTGTGTTGTTTAAAATGTTGGCTATTTTTTTTATTATAGTGTGTGCTATCTTGAACTTTGTACTTGAACATATATGAGGCCATCAGTTTGAACATGCAGTTTATAGAGATCCCATTTGTATTCATGTAGAGAATGTTTACTCATCCTACAACCACCATCCCCCAAGAGAAAGTCCTGCAGTTATAGTTGTAAAATGCTTAATTTGTTATTTGTTGTATAGCTGCTATTTGGGTCTTCCTGTTATTTGCTGGTAAGCAGGTAGTGCAACGGTCTGAAACCATTTTAGTTTGGGATCTGCAGACGATGGCAAATGGACGTTTTGAGTCTTTGGTGTCACCTTGTGGTAGCGTTAAAGAAGCAATGACGGCAGGGAGCGGTGCACGTCCTCCACTCCTGTTGAGCACATAAAGATCAGTGGGAGTCTGTTTCTGTGTTTTCTTCATACAGTTATGTTTCTTGCTTTTCATAAACATGAACTCGTTTTATCTCATACTGAATGCCCATTTACCTTTTTGCTGCTGCAGTGCTTTGGACCTGACTGAGGGCTGCTTTAAATACCCTTTAGTGGAGCAGTACTTGAAGACCAAGCGCTTTTCTCACAGACTTGTGATCAAGTACCTGGCATGCCGGGGACTGACTCTGCTGATCCTCCTCTTGGCATGTATCTACCTTGGCTACTACATCCTACTAGCTTCTCTCACAGATGAGTTTCCGTGTGACCTGCGGACAGGAGTGCTGAAGAACGACAGCATGGTGCCGTCTCCTGTTCAGTGTAAGCTCGTTGCAGTCGGCGTCTTCAGGCTTCTCAGCTACATCAACCTGGGAGTATATGTGGTTCTTGCTCCGTTAGTGGTGTATGCTGCTCTTGGACCAGCACGCCAAAGCTCTAGCTTCCTTCGGCCTTACGAGATGCTGCCAGGATTTGGTGCTCTGGGTCTGGTCACCCCCATCTACAATGATCTCAGTATCTATCTGCTGTTCCTGCATGAGAACCTGAGTGCCCTCAAGTCCTTTAAGTGTCTGCAGGTGTGTCTCAAAACTAAAAACTGTTTGTGATGCATGGGCACTTTTGCTGTTACTTTTCCTTAGGAAAATAAAATAAATGTCTCATCTGCAGGTGCTTGAGTTGTTGCAAGAGGCTAATGATGAGGGGTTTGACACCATGTGCCTCCTGCGATCTCTGGGACAGGTGAAGACTGATGTTTTAGACAGTAAGAAGATGTGCTCTTACAAGGGCAACAGAGAGACAGATAAGGCTGAAGAATAGTTACGCTCAGGTAAGGAAGAACTTTTGGTCTCCTAATGGCAGCTAAAATAAATGGACTGAATTTAACCTCAGACTTATTTTGTCTTCTTCCAGTGCCTTGTTACCTCTGATGAAATGACCTGATGAGGATAAATCCTGCTTTGATGGAAAAGAAGAACTGAGACGAACTCCTTTGGGCTTATTTTTTATCTGAGTTGCTGTAGCATATTGACCTACAAACCTGTAGTTTGACCAGTTCACAGTTTACCTTACCTTACCTGTTTACTTTAATACTTGTAAATACTCCAGGGAAAGGTGCATCAGGTCTAAGGCAATCTGTTGCTGACCACAGGCATTGTACTTTTTTAAAAAATGGACTTTCCCAGTATTTTCTCATTTTTGCTGTACACGTAAATTTGCTCAGGATCCAAACTGCCTTCCAGTTAAAGTGAGCCATGTTCTTTGAACAAATTTTTCAGATGCAACTGCCTACTTCCTGCTCTTTATTATAGAATGAGAGAAGATTCTTACCACTTTGCTTATATTAATTAACATGTATAATTATTGAAAATAAGCCTAAAATAAATGTAGACTGCTTGGTCTTATAAGAGCTGGAACTGTTGTCTGTGGTGTAAAACATTTTTGTCTGTAAATGTGTAGTTATCAGCACTGGCGTACTGTATGCAATGTACTTTGGTTTGTGCTTGTGGAAATTAAAACATGATCTAAATTGTCCAAATTAATGCACTAAAGGCATCTCCTCATTTTACATGAAAGCTGAATTGATATTTTTTCAAGTGATGAAATGCTAATATCATTGCCAAAGACTTTCATGTACAATACAATTAAATAATGACCATTATAGAGTCTTATTTTTAATTACTAAAATGCACTTTATTAGGTGCGCCTTGTTATAACCCAGTTGGATGCCTTTTGCCTTAATTTTTCATGGCATAGATTCAACATGGTGCTGGAAATATTCCTTAAGACACACAAACACACACCATTACACCATCAGTAGTGAGCCGTTGATACAAGGCAGGATGGATCCATTTTTCATGTTGCTTGCAACAAATTCTGACTCTACATTCTGAATTGCTCATCAGAAATCGAGACTGATCAGACATCAGAACTTTATTTCCAGTCTTCTGTTGTCCAATTTTGATGTGTCCGTGCAAACTGTAGCCTCAGTTTCCTGTTTTTAACGGACAGGAGTGGCACCTGGTGTGGTCTTCTGCTGCTGCATCTCATCTGCTTCGAGGCCGGACGTGCTGTGCATTCAGAGATGTTCTTCTGCATCCTTTGGTTGCAATGACTGGCTATTTACTGTTGCCTTCCTATCAACTCATAGCAGTGTGGTCATTTTCCTCTGACCTTTGGCTTCAACAAGGCATTCTCACCCAGAGAACTGCCACTTGCTGGATATTTTCTCGGTAAACTCTAGAAATTATTGTGGGGAAAAATCTCAGTGGCTCAGCAGTTGGAGAAATACTCAGAGCAGCCCATCTGGGAACAACAACCATGCCACATTCAATGTCACTTAATCACCTTTCTTTCCCATTCTTATGCCCAGTTTGAGCTTCAGGTGATCATCTTGATCATGTCTGTGTGCCTAAATGTATTGAGTGGCTGCCATGTGATTGGCTGATTAGATGAACTGGAGTACCTAATAAACTGCTGAGTGTTCATAATAATAACAGTACAAACTTTTACATAAAAGCATCATGGAACCCACTAGTGTTATTGTATATTTTTCCCTACATAAACAGTTCAAAGGATGATTGGATGAAAACTCAAGAACATTTTAAAAATGCTTTTAAATGTATTACATGATACATAAAGTGATTCAATCCCATTTTGCTTTCCGTGTCTGACACTCGGTCCAGAAATATTGAAACAAAAATGAATAAATCAAAATCTAAAACTAAATCTGAAGCCTACACAATACAATAAAAAACTGAAAAAGTTTTGACAGATTTCGGTTGTATCATAAAGTGTTAGCATTTTAATCAAATAATTTCCTTTTATTTCAAATAAAGTGCATGAAAGATCAGAAACATTTTATGAACGCACAACAGCTGAAACGGTGTTTGAGCCTCCGCCTTTCCGGGCTACAGGTCTGCTGAATCATATGATTGGTCAATCCTTTTCAAACGTCATCCGTATTGCCCAATGAGCTCCAAGAACTGACGGTTCGTATTTATTTGGTTGGTGAGTCCATCGCCGTGCTAACGTAACGAGGGATTAGTTTGTGCAATTCTCAATACGTGAGTCCAGTAAATCCGTAAAAAATAACCTCACGCCGCGTTTACTGTAGCATGCTTTAATCGTTCCCTCATATGCAGGTGAGTCTGTTCGGTTTCTGGTCAGAACAGATTTGGAAACACGTATTCAACTAAATCGCTTAGCTGCCTACATTAGCTTAAGTTAGCGAAAAACTTAGCCGGGGTATATGCATTCTCTGAAATTGCATTTAGATTTAAAAAGTAGCTGTTCCCGTCTTTACACTTCTACAAATAAACTTCAAACCTATTTCTGTGGTTATTCTTTTCAATGGCATCAGTGAGAACGAAAAATGAACGGCGGAAGTAATTTGTGTTCGCTAATGTAGTTAGCATTCGCTAACGGTTTGGTAAGGATGTTCTCTCAAATGAGACAAGCACATATTCACGAAGCTCAAATTTGATTTAATTCCTTTCCATCCTTACTGGGAGCAGCAGACATGGTCGAGCCGACAACAGGCAAGTTTGCATCCCTAGAAGAGGAGCTGGGCTTCTGGAAGGAGCAGGCAGAGAAATACGAGCAAAGGTACCAATAAAAAAGGACACAGAGTGCGTCTTAACCTTTAGTAACTTTCTGTAGATATAGTTATATACACGTTAACATGTGCTGAGTTGTTTTGTTTTTTTGGAGGCTTTAAACATTGCTGTGTCACCAGGGCTGAGGAGGCTCAGGAGGAGCTGCAGGAATTCCAGCAGATGAGTCGAGACTATGAGGCAGAGCTGGAGACGGAGCTGAAGCAGTGTGAGGGTCGAAACAAAGAGCTGCTCCTGGATAATAACCGGCTTCGAGTGGAGCTGGAAAGCATAAAGGTAGAAAACCTTGACTGCCTCTGTAAGTAGGCCGTGGCCCCTATGTAGGTAGACGAGCACTGATGCTCCACTTATAGTGACATTGAGGATTCGGTACAGACACACCTCTCACACACAGGCAGCTTTTAGCCTACCCACATTCAGCATGTCATTGCTACTGCCACTAGGAAAATTGCTGCCTGGGTGTTAAGCAGCTGACTGCTATTTTAGTCAGTGGTCCATGGGGAAAGGAGCATAATGGAGAAAGTAAATGCAGGGTTGTGTTCCAAAAATGCGCAAATGTGAGGAGAGGGAACTTTCTAAAGGGTTTGTTGTCTCAGAGTCTAAGGAACGGCTCTTATTAAAAATATGAATGGGAGCTTTTATTGATTAATCTGCCATGACCCTGGCCAAGCTGACACTGTCAGTGTCAGTCAATTTGACTTTGTGCTCTTTGCAGGATAAATTCGAAGTCCAGCACTCTGATGCTTTGAGGCACATATCAACACTAGAGGAAGAGCTGGGAGAGACCAAAGCAGTTAGAGATCACCTGCAGAAGTATATCAGAGAGTTAGAGCAGGCCAATGATGACCTGGAGAGAACTAAAAGGTCAGTGCCTGATGGCAAGGAAACTTGATCCATCCCCACACGGGGACGTATTGAGACTTACCAATACACACAAAATATATTCTCTCTGCTTGTCTCAGGGCTACTATCATGTCTCTGGAGGACTTTGAGCAGCGGATGAACCATGTCATTGAGAGAAATGCCTTTCTTGAAAGTGAGCTGGATGAGAAAGAGAACCTGCTTGAGTCTGTTCAGAGGCTCAAGGACGAAGCTAGAGGTACGCACACACTTATCCAGTCAAAGCAGCTTCTCAGGTTCACGAGAACTGCTGATTTTTCTTACTGTTCACTCAGTGAATTTTGATAGCTCGATTAATTCAGCAAATCCTGTGTTTATGTCCTGTCTGTTCTTCCTTTAAAAAAAATTTTAAAAAAATTGATCACTATTAATTTATAGTTAGGTTAGTAGTTAAGTCATGTCCTATAACATAACTAAAATTATTTAATGGGTTTTACAGATGTTTTTACAAATCTGTTTTTGAGAATTTGTAAATGGGTTTATGTAGGCATATATTTTAGTGTAACATGGTGTGGAAATTCACTTGGAGAATCTTTCTGAAGTGTGGAAATCTATTACAGTTAATATGTTACGTGTGCTTTTAATGTGTTGTGAGAAACTAAAGCCAGCGGGTGGTCATCGGGTTTCATTGGGCACCCAGCTGACCTTCACCTATAGTTTTGTGTTTGATCAGTGGCTGAGCATGTTGAAATGGTAGCAGGCAGTCATGTAGGTTGTCTCCCCCCCCCAAGTGCATTTCATTTCTCTCTCCATAAGCAAAAACGACTGATGAAAAGGAAAAAAATTATAAAATGAATGTAAAGCTCAAATTGCTGGTGGCAATTTTTGCTGGAGGCAATTCCAGACACACAGTCTTTTATATTTATTAGATTGGAAAATCCTGAATGTTCATCTCTGTTAGCAGTTACTTTAATCTGACTGTACTCTAGTCAGTCTTAACACCATTAGATTGTCTGTTTATGCCACAGACAATATATTCCCACAGTGTTTCCCAGATATGGATTTAGGCTCAAGTATATTTTCAAGCTAATTTTAGCATTTTTTTTAAAAACTTTTATCTATCACAGAGAATGAAAGAATGCATTTATGGACAATCACCTCCATCTTATTCTTAAGTTCAGTCACTGCTAACCAGCTAATATTTGTTGCATGCATGTGCCTGCCACATACGCCAGCTGCATCCACATATATAAATGAATTCTCTGGGAAATTATGATGGATTGTTGGTTAGAATTTTCTTCTGTTTGTGGCAGACCTTCGCCAGGAGCTGGCTGTACGACAGAAGGAGAGACGGCCATCCAGCAGCCTGGGCAAAGACACAGATCGTCCTGATATGGTGTGTTCCTCAGCGGGTAACCCTGTTACACCCTCCAAACCTATCAGCTCATATGTCACAACCCCAGCTTCCAACATCCGGCGAGGTAATAAAAAAACTGTTAGTAACTCCACTGATCTATCAGCTCTGTATTAGCACATCATGTGCCTACCTGCTTATATTGTTTGTTTATTTTTTGTTTTGTTTTAGGTGATAATCTAACAGGGACCCCGCTCACTACATCTGCTAGAATATCTGCACTCAACATCGTCGGGGAACTACTGAGAAAAGTTGGAGTAAGAGAGTTAATAATCAAGTGCTGTGTTTGAGGTTTGTATGTATTAGTTAACTGTTCATGTCTTCATCTATTTATTAATTTTATTCCTGCCAGAATTTGGAGTCCAAGCTGGCATCCTGTCGAGACTTCGTGTATGACACGTCTGCCAGCAGACCGGCGCTTACAGCTGGTCCTGGGAGTCCTTCGGGTTTAGATGCAGGCCCAGAGCTCCAGGCTACCAGCCTGAGCCCTCCTCCTCAGTACGACAGGTGAGGAAATGAATTGAGAATTTCCACTGCAAGATCCGTTTTGAGTGTTTTTTTTTTGTTTTTTTTTAATTATTATTGATTTTACTTTAAATATGGAAGGTTGTGTTTCATCATGTGCTATCTGATAAGTTGTAGCTCATAACCCATTACAGTTCTGTTCCTTATAAATCTTTCAGTTTATTGCAGACATTTTTATAGGTAGAACTTGTTGTGTTGCTTTTAATCCCTAGAGCTATGCTATTCGTGAGCCTCTTCCAAAAGTTGCAGAGCTTTACGATGAATTTTGACCTGGAGCTATGAGCACACTAATGCCAAAATATGAACGTGGTCCACTTCGATTGACTTGATTATGGAGCCAACTGCGTCGTTGTTACTTCCTTGTTAGCTTTTATTCTTCAGCCTTGGAAGTTGCCTCTTGGGAGCTAGTAGCTTTGTTCTTCCATTTGTGTTGATGATGTTGTAGCTAGCAACCAGTGGGTAGATGCATCACTGCTACTTTTGTGTTAGTAGTACCTCATTACATACCAACAGACATAAATTTTTTTTTTTTAATATAACTTGATGACTGTTTGAATATTTCAAAATCTACAGATGGTCATGATACTTTACTTTTACTTTCATAAGCTTGATAATAGTTTTTGGAGCTGAACAATATAATGCACAAGGAAATCGGAAAGTGCATCTTGGGATATAAGCTGCGCATAGACTGTGGTTTAAAAATGGATGTAGCCTCTGGACCTGAAAAGTCAAGCCGGTAAATGAGAGCCTTAAACCCAGGTTTTTGTCATGGTCAGCAGGGATTGTCTCCAGTGGTTACCAAATGAACTCATAAGGCAGTCTATGGGAAAATGATGCTCCCTTATTATATTGTGAATTGGAAAGTGTTGATTTTGCTCATGAGTTGGATTTTGTTTTTCAGTTTGGTGAAGCGGTTAGAGTTTGGACCAGCTCCACCGAGGGCTCTCCCAGGGTGCCCAGTCTCCACAGGGAGGGGTCAAGATACTGTTGTGAGATGGGGGAAAGACTCTCTCCCCACCCTCCTCCCCCACTCCCCCCTCTGCTCCAAACTTTGATCAGAGCAGTCTTCCTTGTTGCCGTGTGTGCTGCTGATTGTTGTCGCATCGTGCCCTCACAGAGCAAAGAGAGAGAGGCTTCATGCATCAGCGCACAGACTTCTGCTCCCTCAGGCGACTACCACACCATATCACAGAAGGCAGCACTACAGCCTGTGGACCCTACCATTCGCAGCATATCCACCATGGCTCTGTTGCTGTGGTAGGTAGCATCTAAAACAAACAAAAAAAAAAACTCATGATGGGCCTTCTGTGTTTTCTGTGTTTGGATCGAGTACAGCAGGGCTTTTTGAACATTTCTGCTCCTACGTTACTAATTTAATGCACTGGCCTAGTCATTATCATTATCCACATTAAGGTAGCAGTTATATTAATTAAAGGCCCTGGAAAGTGACCAAAAAAACTGGAGTGCCGTTTATGGAACAGTTGAGCAAATATTTGTGTTCGTGACCAAGTCAAAACCAAAGCTGTGATCAATCTAAAAATTGAAAAAATCAAAACAAAAGCAATGGGTAAGGTTTTTGTTTCTTTGGTACTTTGTCAAGTTTTGACGGTGGCCTTTTCATGTTTATCATTTTCCATCATGTACTGAACGGGATAGATGGCTATGTGGCAAAATATTTCAGAGTTGGTGAATAAATGAGCTGAGAATGAATTACTTTCTGCCATTAATTGGTTGTTAGTATTTCACCCTTCACTGTCTTCATCACTGCTGTTACCTCTTCAGTTTGTGGGCTCTGGTTTTGCTGCACTTCCACAGCTCACCTAATTGTGAAAATACTGAAATAGGTTCTCATCTCTGTCAGATTTTCAATGAGGGGGATGCCACTTGACTTTATGGTGGTTTAAGTAATCTCATTTAATATATATATATTCTTTCATTTTCCATTTCACTGTCGATCTCGGGTTCTTCCCACTGCTTCCATTGCACAGACCAGTTATTTTCTGCTATACCGGGCTTATAAATGTGAAAGAGCAGAGCAGATTTTCTGTCTCAGAGATACAAATTTATCATACTGCAGATTTACTGATCGAATGCTATCAAAAACCTTGTTGACTTTGTACTGATGTTAGTTGACAGTATAATTTAGACAGGCACATGTGCACTTGAATGATATAGTACCCTTTCTGCCATTAATGCTTTTATCATGGTGGACATATGGTAAACATAACAAGCAATAATAGATTTTGAAATGGTCAAAAAAATAAGCACAGTTCATATAAACAAAAAAGCACAAAAAATAAGGAAATTTGTGTTTGGTCAGTTATCGTTTTGTTTGTAACAATGCTACTTGGCAATAAATCTTACACTGCAGGTGAAATTTTTCTTAAGTGGTGCCACATTGGTAAGCAAAAGACATTTGTGGGTTGAGCAGCAGAGTTGAGTGTGTGGGCTGTGGCCATGAAAAACTTGCCAAATCTACTCTGCCAATGCCATAGCTAGCCTCATTCTGCTATTGACTCTTGTTTTGAGCTCGTGGTACCCCAGGGGCTGAAAATCAGGCTTGTCATCACTGGAGGAAAATCTCAATGCAGCGCGATATCGAGATTGACAATTCCCGAAAGCTAACAGTGGCAATCCCAGTCTCCACAGTCTGAGGCCAAGACTTGATCCTCTGCCATGACAACGCTTGCCCCAACAGAGCGGGGTTTATGAAATACTACCTCCAGAATTTGGAGTGGAGAGGATTCAGTCCTGACTCTTAAACCCCAATGAACACTTGTGGGATCAGCTTGGGTGTGCTGGCTGTGCCAGAATGTCACCAACGCAGCCACACCAGCTGAGCTGCGACAAATGCTGGTTGAAGAATGCAGGGGCCTTCCCCACAGCATCAAAGGGGTGCCAGGCTGCTGTGTGTGGTTCTTCCACATTCTACTTGTTTCTTCAGACTTCAGTCATCCAATCCCATAAACAACACCAAACAAGAGTCAATAGCAGAATAAGCTGTTTGGCATTGGCAGGGAAGATTTGGGAGCTTTGATGGGTGCAACCCACAACTGCATTTTCCTTACAAATATGGCACCATTTAAGGTAAAATAAACAGGTTTTCCAACAGTATAACCTTTATTGCCAAAAGGCCTTGTTACAGCAAAGAAATAATCAACCAAACACAAATTTCCTCACTTTTTGTGCCAAGTTTATTTGTGTAGGTGTAAAGAGCCTGTCTTGAAGACTCCTCTCCAGCATTTTAGGGAAAGATATTAGGAATTGGAGTGATTTTAATGTAACAGCTATGGTTTTCTCTAAAATGTTTCTGGTGAAACTTATCTTGTCACTACTGCCATCCAGCAGCTCATTAGCAAATATTAAAGTTGCGTATCCAAATATTATCTTTCTACAGTAGTTATCACTGTATACTGCACTGTAGCCTGTGTGCGGGAATAGATATGAGAACTGGAGGTCCTGTTTGCAGGACAGCTTAAAGGGGACCTATAATGCTTATTTCGTATTCTTGGAATCTACTGAGTAGGAGCTCTGAAGGACACACAGTTCAAAATGATCACCATTTATCTTATTCCGGACCTTGTTGCGCCCCCTGAGTTCATCCACTGCCTGAAACAAGTTGTAGCTCCTCTCCATTTAGGCCAGCGAATTGCTGCTCCCTCTTAAACAGAAGGTTTGAACCTGCCTGAGATTATATTATTAGGAAAGATTATTAGAAAACCATAACTGGTCCCCTTTAATCTTCCTTGGACTAACATGAGCTCCTTCTATTTGTAACCCTCATAATCACTGTGTACTGGCTGTTTGTGTTGCAGGACGCCTGCAGCTGCTTCTGTATGCTGACTTTAAACTGTTTGTGCCTGAGGTACTATGCCCAACTTTTGTCCTGCTGGTTTGCGGTTGTTTTTTTGTTGTTGTTGTTGTTTGTTTTTTTTCTACTAAACTGAGCAGATGTGAATGAGTTACTGACCAAGACAGAAACATTAAAAGGAGAAAGTCAAAAACCTCTTTTTTAAGGCTCTTTATTTCTTGTGCAGGTGGTTCAACAGGTAATAGATACAAAAGGTGTCATGTAAACATTTGTTGAATACATAAAAAAATTATAAAATGAGGGACTCTTTAAAAAAAAAAAAGATATTGAAATGAAGTTCTGAGTATTGCTAAGCAATACGTAACTGAACGAAGGCCACAAAACATA